>JAMKCH010085128.1:0-61864 GCA_023653785.1 Ophioderma brevispina
CAATGTTAGCTACTTTGTGATTGCATTCATTACCAAGATTATAACTGATGATGCATTTATATGAGGATACACCCAAACCTGACAATGTGTTTACTGATGCCACATTAAAATAAAAAATTTGACGTACTTTGCTTAACGGTCATAACTTTTGAACACAAGTTTGGTACCTTATAGGCGGTCAACTTTTATGTTCTTCTTTACGAACCATGAAATAAACATGTATTAGTTCATGAGTAAAAATAATCTTTCCCAAGCGGCACATTCCAAATTGGAAGGACTGAGCTTCGACACTATAGCGAATGCCATCATCAGAGAGCAAAAACTAAACAGTCATGATGTTGAACCTCTTATACATGTTTAAACCAGTAAAAACAAAGGGGGAAAGAGAGGGATAAAGGATACCCCAGTACATTGTGCTTCCGGTTTCATTCGGTCGAGAGGCCTCCTTTGAGTAGTCTACCCATTCAGGAGGAAAGATTATTTTCTACTCATGTTTAACAACCTAAAGTTACCAAGGTAGTTCCAAAATGTATAGTCCTGTTGGCAAAACTAAAATAGTCACCTTTTCTGGGGACACCTTGTACATGTAGAGGGACATATTAGTAGGATTTTTTATTCTTCAGTTCATTAAAAGTTTTTGGGGTCTGTCGACGATTCCATCGCTTCTGAGGTGTATACTTTACCCAATCAGTATAATGAGAAAATTCCATGTTCACGATACCGGAGAGATAAGCAATAATTAAAAAATGTCCTTTTCTCACGAAAGAAAATCAGTACAAAGCAAATGCACTGAATAAAATTCCCCAACATCAAACTCAACCCAAACTCTGAAGCATTCAACATCAGAAAAATGATTAGAATAAGAATATTGCTCACCAAAGGAATACTAGAAAATCTGAACGTTTACATATTGATCTTGTTCCAGATATAAGATTGACCGATTTGGTTCAATCAATTTTAAGTAGTTCAGAGGTTTTGGCACTCATAAACAAACTACATAGTTAGTGGCCTAAGCCTCCTCTTCACCCAGCCTCGTTCATGACCCTTTATCCGTTCTTTTGATTTTGACGGCAACCAAAGGAATCGAATAGCGTGTCTCACACTTTACGACCAATCTATTCAATTGAAATCTGTATCGAGCCTTTCAATGTCGATACAAAAAAGTTCATGGTAAATGGGTTAAAGCATCATATTCGTTGAAACAAAGTTGAGCATTTCAGTGTTAGTTTTTGATCTAACACACATCCCCCCTCAAATGCATTCTTACCATCGACAATATGCGTTTACGGACAGGAAATAAAAAAATCAGACTATAGTTAGGCGAAAAAAAAAAACGCCAAATGTCATTGTGTTGTCATTAACAGAATCAACAGAGCAAGGGCACACATGGCATTAAAAGGGCGGAGTACCCCCCCCACCCCCACCGGGGGGGCGATGGTTTTTAATGCGAATTCAAGAAAAATGGGCGTAGTCATTTTAACTGGACGCAAAAAAGAGCACTCCAGAATGCTCAGCGCGCCATGCATCTGTATAATCTGTCATCACAGATTCAAGCCGTTCATCCCCCACATCTCCTCAAAGCTGTATTGACATTTTTTTGTCAAACCGTCTTATCAATCTACTAATAAAAATCGGTGGCTCGTATATACATGTACAAGCTATTATATACATGTATAGCTCATGTAGCTCAAGCTATACACATTTATGCTATGTCTGTATTTTGATTTGCCATTTCGAAGAATGGACATTAAAGAGATATTGAAACTAAATGTTGGTTACATGTATAACCACCATTGGAAATCCCTCTCAGTTTACCAGGATATTTATCTCAGCTGCTAATAGTACTTTTTAAAACGATAACCGGATTGCAGTTTTGGCCCCTTAAAATTATTTAATAGTTTCTCGTAGCAGAAGTGGGGAGGGATGGCGGTTTTTATTTTTTTTTTTTACTAAATACCACAAAATATCATGAAAATATGGCCGTTTCACCGAAATTGATATTACCACCAACTTTCAGCAGCATCAGAAAAAAAATGGTGAGGCTTTTTTTTACGTTTACAAAGAAATAGACCTCCTGAAGGTCAAAATCACATGAAAGTTGCTGTAGTTTATTAATAACACAACTTTAGGCCTACCACCCATCGACATTTTTAGGATTGAAAACATACATTTGTGTATTCATTTAAGAAAATTGAAAAATAAAAAAAACTTGACCCTATCCAAAAAGTGAACAGGGAGGGCTACGAGAATCTGGTATTTTTTTCTATGCAGCCTTAAAAGTAAATGTACATGTCAGATTTAATATGCCAAGGTTTGCAATGCTACGCTCGATTAATTCAACTACAAGAGTATGTTTTCATAATTTCTCCAGCGACTACTAACCACATCAGTACTGTTATTCTTGTATACATCTGCATTGATTGTATATTTTACCCAAAATGCATCAGGAATAATGCAAAAATGCATAGAGTAAAATTTACCAGAATATATATCATTTGTTATATTTTAACACATTTTTTTAAAATTCAATTGAATGTTGTTGTGATGCAAATAATGGCTTACGAAATTATACCGAAATGCATGTTGGGAAATTTCCCAGAGTGCAACAGGAATTAATAAAAATCCAGCTACGTACAGGTACTTTTTATGACTGGATTTGTAAATTCTGCATAAATATATCGTATTAAGTGGTATTCAAACTTGTAGTAAATGATGTCCAAGGTATAAACTAACAAACGGACATCGGACAAGCGGTATATCATTACACTATAAAACATTTTGATGGTATTTTGATGCATTTTGGGTAATTCTACACTTAAAATATTAATTTGTCAAGAAAAGGGTCTTATTTGAAAAATTAAAATTAGTCATGCACGCTGATTTTTCATCATTCAAAGAAATCAACCTGAAAATGTTATGTTTAATTAGCATTTTGTAGCATTTACAATATTTTTTTATCTTCACAGATATTTTCATAGCTTATAAAATTTCACTTTTTAAAATTGCTTGACAAATTATGGTAATGAATGGCAAAATTGTCGTTAATTTGTAATTTCTAGTGCATTACTAATTATATTGAGTGTCTGACGAATTTATTCATATTAATGAAAAATTATGAATTATAGGTGTTATTTAAATTAGTGCATGGTTCAATCACAATGACAAATTGCATGTATTATGACTGCATTATTTGTCATTCAGCTTGTCATGTAATTTGTCAGGCAATAAAAATGACAAGTTAACAACAATTTTGTCATTCATTAAACTGTCATGCACTTTTAAAAAGTGAAAAATTATAATTCATGGAAGTATTTGATAAAAATTTCAATTTCAAAAGCTGATAACTGTTAATTGAACAATATGAAAACATTTTAGCTTTATTTTCTTGAATGATAAAAAATAATTTGCATGACAATTTTTTAATTTGTCAAATACATGTAAGACCCTTTTCGTGACAAATTAATGTTTTCAGTGTAGTTACATATGAATTTCAAATCCCTCTTGTATATTTGTCCCGTATTTCACTTTCTTGCAATAAGCCTTCGTCCCAATCCGGTGGATTGCAGAGTCTCTGATATGAAGCCATTCGATGTTAATATCTCCTTAGTCCGATGAGAATTTAACGGCTGATATCCACTTCAAATTTTATGACAATATTTAAAAAATAAATATTTGAAAAATCAGTAAGAAGACATCTGCACTCGGTCAAATTTCTTCGTTCCGTAAACGTTTACCAGTTTGTATCAACTCTGTTGATCTTTTACGGACTACTGCACTTTTCTCCAAAGCAGTTTCTGTCCTTTCTTTTAACCATGCAGTTCGTTTGGTTATGTCAACTTTGGATCCTGTAAAATACAATAAGACAATTTTAAAAATAGGAATAATAATGAGCAGTTTTATGCAATTGGACAAGAATATATTCTAGGGTACATGAAATGCCCGCCATGTCCCTTGTCTTAAAAGTGTGCCACTTGTCAAAATAATAACCTCCACTCAAATTAAAATTCGTTCTGATGTCGACAGGGGGAGGTGCGCCTCCGTGAGCTTAAAGTTTTGTTCACAAAGTCAATATGAGGTTTTGTTGTTTTTGACAAAACACACAAAAAGGATGATTCTCATCTGTGACATAGCCAGAAATTCTCCAAGAGGTGTGTTATGATTTAGGAAAACAATTTTCCAAAAAATACCAAGGTCATCCTTATGACAGAAAAAATTACCAAATTCATTTCAGTAGATCTGAGGCAAGGCAATGCAGAATAACCAAAATATGAATGTTGATGTTTTAAGTAAAGTGTATTTCTGTAAGTTGAAGACTTTATAATTGGTTAGATAATACATGTATGTCAATACTTTATTTACAAAGAGTTGTCTACTTTTGAAAAAATACCACCTGGCTTTTCCCTGCTATACATGTATGTGTTATGTTATTAATATTGGTTTTCCAGTTAATTTTGCACGTGTGTACATGTAATTGAGTTTAATAAACAAGACAATTTGAATTCGTCCTAAAATGAAAAATGTGAATCGCGAGAAACTCAAAACCAATTTAATTATTCTGTAACTGATGTTCACTTTTGTGTCATTGTATTTCAACTTTGTGTTATTGATATTCGTCATATTCGTCCCGTTTGGCGATGACTACTGAATAGAAAAGGCGATTTAGTCTTTTATAATTGATAATTTAAGAAGATTTCGTGTCTTTCATATTCGTCGGGTGTTCATTAAATGTAATAAAGACTGTTCATTTCATGATTAGTACCCTCCTGCTAGAGTAGACCATATATCTACAATGTGAGTAATACTGACTAAAATTTAACCTCCGTCTAAGGAAGGGGTGTCGGGTTGGGTTGCACCCCTAATGCTGATTTGAATAAACGTACATTGTATATCTATAAAGTGTGTATAAAGTGTAGGGTATATTTCTATAAGACAAGAGTGCTAAAGCCCGCCATTGATTTAACGAGTGAGCCAAAATAGCCCAAGTTCGTAAAAATCAAGTTCAAACACAAGATAAACACACACACAAAAAAAACGAAACATTTAAATTTAAATTTTATTATTTTATTGACAATGTTATTTCCTTATATATAACACAAAATCGGTAAAATTCACATATTTGCGAAATTTTCAGGCGAAAAAAATAAATAGTACGCGGGAACGCGCGGGAGCGGGAACCCAAAACGTGGAGCATGAACGTCGATTCCCCCCGGACCAGTTTTGGGCACCGGGTAGGTGGAAGGTAAAAAAAATTCATTGCTACCACATGTTAGGTCATATGTGGGGGTCATCGCCTGGGTGGATGTAGAAATCAGAAGAGGTGCCAAGGTTTTTTTATGGGCCAAAAAAGGTCAAAATTGACCCAAGTAAGGTAAAAAATCTAGAATGGTGATTCCACTTCATATTAATGTATAGTATTTATTTTCCCCACTATGTAGCTGTAATTTCAAGAAGAATTGAATGTTGGAATCTGGGTTTTTTTTTGACCCCAGAAGGGCCCAAAAGGGGTCACAACTTGACACAAATGAGGTAAAAATCATAGAATGGTGATGTATTATTCCAGCTTAAACTATTATTTCATTTCCCCACTCTATAGCAAAGATTCCAAAGAATGGAATGTTGGAACTAGGGTCAAATTTGACTCCAGAACGGGTAAAAGGGCTTAAAATTGAACCAAATAAGGTAAAAATCATAGAATGGTGATGTACTTATCCAACTTTATTAAAATGCAGTAGTATTTCATTTCTCCACTCTATACCAGTGATTTTCAAGAAGAATTTGAATGTTGGAATCTATCTGGGTCAAATTGACCCAGAAAAGGCAAAAAAGGTCAAAATTGACCCAAAATTGAGTCATAAAAGTTAAAAATGGCAAGGTAATCATTCACTTATGTGCATTTTAAGCCTTCTAAAAGAACCTCATTCTATTAATATATTGGTAGTAGATAATCCACTAAATTTTTTACATTTTGGGTTCAAGATAACCCCATTAATAGTTTCATCTTGATTGAATCGCTTGACTCCAATACCCATCTGTTAAATACTTGCCCGTTTCTTTCAACCAGCTTTGATATGAGGGCTAAAACGTTGATTTATGAAGCCTCCTAGAATACTTATAAATAATATTTAATCTAAGTTATATCTAATAATATCTCAGTTAAAATTTTAAGTCCTACAGTTCACGAGTAAAAATGATACAAATAGTACATTCCAATATTATTTCTGATCACTTCTGGAAAATCTTTTTGTTCCCTGGGACGAGGCTGTTTAAGGTCCAGTAAAAAAATACCACAGTTTGATCGGCCAGACTTTTGAAACAAGTTAGATTGGGAGGTGCCTTTTTTGTTATGTTAGTATTTTTTTTCAAAGATGGCCGCCATGTCTAAGATAGCCACCATGATATATTTTGAAGATTGCGTTCGCGTTGTGGAAATAGTGTATGTAGAAGGTTGAGGAAATTGGCTCAACACAAGAAGGATAGGTATGAGAGTTCATAGTGCTCCCATATTATTTGTTAACTTCATTTCCCCCTTTAAGCCTTCTTTTTGGTGGTGTTTGTGCTTTTTTTTTATAAGAAATAACAGATCCGGTGCGGCGTCCAAAATCGAGCGGGCGGGGACGATCACTGGTTTGTTTTTTACTTGGCTTAGAGAGTGGATCTTTAATCAATTTTGACTCCAAATTGACCCTAGAAAGGGCCAAGACTGAGGGTCAAATAGACCCAAAAGAGTGTGGAATTAAAAGCTATCAATTGGGCAATTATACCTATGGAGTTAATCTTTTTGAGCAGCAGCTGGCAATAGACAAATGTTTGCACTTTTTTGTCCAGCTGGCAACCACATAGGTTTGCAATCAATTGACGAAACGATTGCCATGTTTGGCAGGTGGACAATATCATCATCATCTTTTGCTTTTTGTCGAAATCCGTGGCGTACGTCTTTGCAAAACGTCCCATCATGTTTTGCTCCACTTCAAAGTGAAAGCTGGTAACTCTGAGGCACGCATATCAGAGTAGGTGAGTGATCTGCTACCTCTACTTGGACATTGGAAGACTCCACAGACAAAGGTCTGATATAATCTGGTCCTTGACTTGAAAGCAATGCCCCCGACTGTGGTCTCTATTCTGTACCACAATCGTGGTATAGAGGGTATGTCAACCTAGATCCGTATTGTTAGGATGTTTTTTTTTTCCCGGAGATATTTTCAACTGGCATGAGTTGCCTTGTATAAGTCCACTTAAAAAGTCCTGCAGCTCCCCCTTCGTTGTCAATGTTCCTGCTCCTACAGTAAGGATCGTTTTCCACGACAGGCCTGTATAAGGCTATCTTAGTTGCTCTGGGACAACAACATTCATATTATACTTCACCATAATAGTAAAACGTTGTGATAATTTTCAGGGCAGAAAAATAAATCCAATCACAAAGATCTAATTTAACAACATTTTAGGATAGCTTTCAATCTGACAGACCAACTGTTTTCTCTCCACTGGGGGGATTGTTTTTTACCTAGTTTCAGGAAAAAAGACTGGAATTGTGGCATATTGGGTTAAATTTTGACTAATTTGGGTTGGACCATTTTGATCCCTTTTCAAAGTTTTTCATTGCGAATATCAGTAAAAGGAACACTAAATTAGGAGAGGAGCAATTTTTTTCAAAAGGAGATTTCCCAAAAAATTACAAAGGAGCAGATTTGGTCCCCCCAAATTACAAAGGGCAAATCTGGCAAATCTGGACTTTTGACCTACATATTTTCGCTGGCAAAATCTTTTTTGCCTTTTAGGGGTTATGGGACTTTTTGGAATGGGAGCGTCAGCCCCCACCGCCCCTCCCCTGCATGGTTACAAGCCTGTAAATATTGTGCATTATTACCAATTTTAACAGAGCAAGACTGCAGATATGTAAACCATGCATTAATTGGTTAATATATTTGACCAAATTAGGTGTAATTTGACCATTATTATCCAAAGTTTTCAATTTTGGATGTCACTACTGATAAAAGTGAATAAAGGTTTTAAATTGGCAATTGATTATTGAAATTACTGCCTTAATATTGAAACATATGCATACCAAATACAATTTTCCTTGTTTTTATCCATTTTAAATCATTTTTTTTAACCTTTTGACCATTTCTGGGGTTTACATTCAAATTCTTCAATCTACAGCTATGGGCAAATGAACTATATACTATTACATTTTATAATTAAGATGGAATAAATACATCACCATTTTATGATTTTTTACCATATTTGTGTCAATTTTTAACCCTTTTGGCCACAGATTCCAACATTCAAATTCTTCTTGAATCTACAGCTATATAGTGGGGGAATTAAATAGTACATTTCAATATGAAGTCAAAATAAATAAATCGCCATTCTATGATTTTTACCTAATTGGGTCAATTTTGACCCTTTTTGGCCCTTTCTGGGGTAAAAAATAACCCCAGATTCCAACATTCAAATTCTTCAATCTACAGCTATATAGTGAATAAAAATGAACTGTTACATTTCAAAATTAAGATGGAATAAGTACATCACCATTCTATGATTTTTACCTTATTTGGGTCAACTTTGACTCCTTTTGGGCCCTTTCTGGGGTAAAAAATAACCCCAGATTCCAACATTCAAATTCGTCTTGAATCTACAGCAATATAGTGGGGAAACTTAAATACTATTACATTGATATGAAGTTCGAATCATCATTCTATGATTTTTACCTTATTTGGGTCAATTTTGACCCCTTTTTGGTCCTTTCTGGGGTCAAAATTAACCCCAGATTCCAACATTCAATGTTTTCTTGAATCTACAGCTATATAGTGGGGGAATTTTATTAGTAATACATTTCAATATGAAGTCGGAATAAATAAATCACCATTCTATGATTTTTACCTAATTGGGTCAATTTTGACCTTTTTTGGCCCATAAAAAATAATTGCACCACTTCTGATTTCTACATCCACCCAGGTGATGATCCACACATATGTCCCTAATACCTGGTACCATTGGCATTTTTCTACTCGACCACCTACCCTAACTCGAAAACTAGAGCCCTTTTTCAACTTGGTTGACGTACTAAAAAGAAAGTTAAACAAGACACAGGCAGAAATGAACATGTTTTGAAGATACAATGGAGACCAAAAAGTCAGAACCGTCCCCAACAGAATCATTTTTAATGTTGTTAAAATAGGCCTATACGCAAGTCTATAAGAAAACATCCCGTAACAACAGTTGTCATATTATACATGTATACATGTATCTGGTTATAAAGGGTTGACCTTACAAAATACATTGTCTCAACTAACCCACGAGCTCTGTATATACATGTAGGTGGTTTGGCCATCCTTCATGTCCTTGTCTCAATTGAAATAAATTTAGTAAAAAAAATTCTGCCAGTTGACGAGGATGACTTTGATGGTTTTTCCTGGATGGAAAAAAAATGTTTGACTAACCTTATAAAGTACATGTAGCTCTTAGAGAATTTCTGGCGAAATCACCGACAACGAACCACAATCATCATTTTTTGTGTGTTTTGTCAAAAATCAACAAAACTTTAAGCTCAAGGAGCCTCCCCGGCGACATCCGAATGAGTTTCAATTTGGTAGCGGTTATTATCTTTACCATTGGCATAGGCCCTACAATGTATACTTTAAGACTACATATAGGGACAAGAAAATTAACATGAGAGGCATTTGATACTTTAAAAAATACGTCCCATCACCATCACATTTGTTATAAAAGTAAAGAAAACAAAATGCCCGTTAATTCCCGTAACAATGAAATTTAAAAGTTTGATATTCTTTCTATAACCCTCTCATAGGCGTAAATCCCGGGGGGGATGGGGGGGATATATCCCCCCCAATATTTGATGAGGGGGGGATGGTCAATACAATCATCCCCCCCAATGTTGATGTCCGTTCATGTGTTTTTGACCAAAAATAACCTCATATTTTACCAAAATGGTTTAAAAATGGTAAATTTTCGCTCGCTTCGCGCGCATTTGGTCATAATTACAATTATATTTAACAATTTCAGCTTCAAAATGCCACAATTTTTAGCGCGCTTCGCGCGCACATGCATCTTTTCAGCAAACCCCATTTTATTCATAAATTTTCTTCAACCCCATCCCCCCCAATGTCAACAAGAAATTTAGTAACATAGTAACAAACATAGTAACATAGTAACAAACAACTATGAGAAGAAACAAAAATGGGAACAAATGTTAAATAAAACAATTACAATGAGAAATGGCTCCAGCTAAACAAACTACCTTTTGACACAATAATCGAATCTAAACTTACTTGGTTCCAATTTCAAATAAATAATAGAATTCTAGCTACAAATTCCTTCCTCAAACGCATCAAAATAAGAAATGATAATTTATGTACTTTTTGTGAGTTAGAAGAAGAAGATCTTCCCCATCATTTATTTGACTGTCGATATGTCAATAATATTTGGACCAGTATTGGTGGTTGGATGTACGAAAAATGTAACATTGAGGTGACTTTTAAGTAAGGAACACTGTATTTTGGGTCTTCATCCCTACAAACAAAATAGGGCTATGAATATTCTTATAATTTGGGTCAAATGGAATATTTACAAAATAAGCTTTTGAGAAAAAAATGCTCCTTTCCAATAATTCAGCGAGAATTAAAACATTATTACGAAACAGAAAAATTTATCCGGTACCAGAATTTAAATCAACAAAAATTCGATAACGAATGGTTAACACTCAAAAGATTATTTCTGTAATACATTATTAAAATCGTTCAAAGATGTTATGTAACCTTTGCTCCAGGGTTTGTGTGGTTTTAGGTGTTTTGATTTTGTATTTTAGTTTATTTATAGTTATAGTAGTGTAAGAGTTTTACACTTTGTTTCTACACTTTGTGTATTTAAATTTTGGTTCATTGTTATTTTATTTGCCTTTGTTGTTTAATATGTTGAAAATAAAAATAGAACGAAAAAAAAAAAAAAAAAATTAAAAAAAAAAAAAATTAACAAAGAGTTTTGTATATTAAAATTCGGAAACAGCTCGAGGGAGTTTCCGTAGTGTAGCGGGTATCACGTTCGCCTCACACGCGAAAGGTCCCCGTTTCGATCCCGAGCGGAAACATTGAATTTTGAGCAATATAGATTTGAAATCATTTCAGTTTATTGGTTCGCTATGATTGATTACCGCTTCCACTTCGAGGTCATGTGGTGTGTATATTTATGATTACTTTTATATTAAATCGACCGCTTTTTCATTGAATATAATTATCGGGTAGTCAACTTCAATCTTTGAGGAAAATATGTTGAACTGAAACTCATATATTCAAGGCGTATGGAGGAAGCAAAGCTTGGAAAGTAAAATAAATAAGGAAATTGTTTCCGCCCGGGATCGAACCGGGGACCTTTCGCGTGTTAGGCGAATGTGATAACCGCTACACCACGGACACTTATCTCTATGTTAATCGCCATATTAAATGAAGCTGAGTACGTAACATCATCTGATAATGCATTTTGTCTGTCTTGTTTGATAAAATTATGTACAAAGCAGGAAAAAAGACTTTCGCGCTGGGCATTCTATTAAATGCTTTCCAAACACAAATCTTTGAATTCAGTATGAAAAATTAGAGATCGTGGCCACTGCATTATTTTCTGTAGAGATTGTGCATTTTTAGGTTAAATACACCACTGACCTGGCTGCCGTAAGGATAAAAAATCTTGGGTGGACTACTTTCTTGCATGGCATCTGAAAAAAATAGTTTAAAATGTCTGAAAATGCACTAGTTATGTTAACAAAGTGATGCAATTTCATGATTGACATGGTAAACTGGTATGTTTTTGTCGAACTAAACGGTACTTCGACAGCAAATTTGATGCATTTTACTCCGCGCTCATCAATTTCACATCGATTTGCCCACTTCTAGCAATTATCGAAAATCTTGTGCTGGGTGATCAGACATTTTGCGAGGTTGGGGATTTGTAACTAAAAACAAATCTGGTCACCATATATTCAAACTTGGGTTATTTTGTGATTTAGCTCGTACTTTGGTGTGCTGTTGTATTATTTCCTCTGTGAGAGTTTTAAATGTGAAAGAAACGTGCCCAAAGTTGCCATTTTCCCTACAAACTACAGTGTATGAGTTAGTGGTGTAGAACCAGTAATGTTGAATGATTGATAAAATAATGTGATAAAACTAAACAAGTAGATCAAATTGGAACAAAATTAACCAAGTTTAGTATAACTCGCGAATAACTCGAGGTATTTTTTTTTTTTTTTTTTTTAAAAAAAAAAAAGAAATTTACGCCACTGAACCCTCTTCATAAGTTTTTGGAAACATTTTGTAACAAATATAGCTCGGTCGTTCCGGTTCCCACATACGCAATATAATACATGTATGTAAATCCTGCGGGGCACTCACATACATGAAAGTATATATGGGTGCAAAACTACATTGTTCAAACCCTGGACATGCATTCGGTGACAGAAAATATGCAAAAAAAATGGGTTCTTTTGGTGAAAGAGCCAAATTGCCCATAACTGTGTATTTAGGTGCATGGCAAATGTATTAAATTTTAAAATATTGTGGTCAATAGGTAAAATGTTTGCCAGATATACATTGTATATAAAGTAGAAGTCTTTGGGTTAAATTTTCTAAATTTTCCCCAAAATAGGGGTGTTTTAATGCGTGACGGTGGCAACACTTTAAAAACAAGGAGTCTTTGGGTGACAATAAAATTGAAAATAGGGGGCCTTAACAACCTTACATACGCGTCACCTGAACCCCTCCATTTAAATTTAGGTGTACATAAAAGAATTCCAAATTCCGCATATACATGTATGCATGTACTATTCCCATTGGAAAATTGCTTAAGGCGTTTAAGTATAATATATTGCGCAAAGACACGTCCAAATATACTGTGTACACACCAACCAGTAACTAGTCACAAACGTCAAATTGCTTTCATGAAATCATCAGTCATTTCAGATCCATGGCTATAAAACTAATATGCTGGGTGGGGTTGTTAATGAATACAGTATAGATGAAGGTCTTGAAATTAATTTACTCCATATTGTCGATATACGTCAATAAGCAATATATCCTCTTATTGACTCATCAATAAGACGACCTCCACCCTAATAATCGATCACTTCTTTCTCCACCAGTAAATACCTTTGTACAAAAATTAAAGCATTGTGTTTAAAACAACAATGAATAACGGAAGTCAACGTTTAGAAAGCACGGCGAACTAACCTACATGTATACTGTAAATCTTGATCTGATTATTGAATTACATTGTAATCACTGATACATGCTTTCAATTTTCATTTTATCTGGTACTTATAATAACAATCAAAATTGCATGGTATATAAATTACTTCGCATATTAAAGAATTAGATGAGAATATTATATGTACAAATAGGTACATCTTGAAAAAACTAGGCAAAAAAACCCCAAAAATTAATTTTAAAAAAATCCTCTTCCCCACACATGTACATGTAGGCCAATGTGGTAATTTAATTGTTCGCATCCGGACATTTAAAGATGCAACAACAGATTTCACTTATCAGATGTCCCTAAAACTGAAAGCCCTGATTTTTGCACATTAAACGTTTTTCCATTAAAATATCCCTATCTGAAAAGATTAAGCTGAGAGTTATTTCTTTGGTACAGAATTGAAATTTCTAATTTAGTATTGGAGCAAATACATGTACGTAATGCAGCGTATGTTTAATGTAGGTTTTCCTAGTAAGTTTAAACCATTTTTCATTATATTTCATATCTCGTTAACTTGTTTTTCATCCTAAGAAAACTGAAATGTACAATGTATGTTTGTTTAAAACAATTTCGTATTTGGTCAAGTATGTTCAACATTTGATCAATAAAATTAACTTCCTTTTCATACATTTTCGTCCAAATCAATTTAATATCGTCGTATCTATGACTATGACCCATCATCTGAATATACAAAGCAATTTCATCATTGGACATTTAATTCACATTTAGCTCAGTATATTTCATCTCGTGTGATGTATGTATAGGCCATAGCTAGAGTTATGTCTGTAACATCAGCAAAATTTACCATAATCTACTTATCTATCGGTCTTTTTTTATTTCACCTCATTTTCTTTCTTCATTTTGACCTCATATTTCTTTCTTTCACATGTTTCTTTCACCTCATTTTCTTTTTTCACCTCTATTTTACTTTTTTCGCCTCATTTTTCTTTCCTTACTTTTTAAAGCTATAGTTTATTTCTTTTTTGATTTTTAATCTTCTTCTGTATTCTTTGTACTTGGTTTAAAAACAAAGGAAAAGACAGAAAAATTATGATATAAATTTTGCTGATGTTTACAGGCCTAGATTTTGCCACGGTCATGGTCTATACATACAACACACGCGACGAAATATAATGAGCTAAAAGTGAAATTATATGACCAAACACAAAAACTATACTTTTTAGGAGTGCTCTTTCCTCATACAATAATTTGCAAGTATTTAAAATATAATCAAAGTCACTTTGGCAAGAGTTCCATATGTACCCCCTTTGAAGTTCTACATGTAACAAATATATTTTTATTTTTATTTTTGGCCTTAGGGTTAGGGTATGTGTTAGTGTTAGGCCATAAATAAGAATTTGTTTCCTGTGGAATTTGGAGGAGGGGTACATATGGAACTCTTTCCGTAACTTTCAATGTTGACCCCTGTACAGATTGAGATTGGCCTTTTTTTACCATTTTAGTATTTTTACCTTATAACTCCAAAACCAATGGTCGTAAGTGGTACAAACTATACATTTTTAGAATCCTTATGACTAGACGGATAATGTGGCATACTTTTCAACTTGTTTGGAACATTTTAAAAGTTTGACCCAGGCTGTGTAACCTTAAATTGACCCCTATTGAAACGGTAACGCCACAATTTAAGAGTACTACCTACCTAGCATTGATGTAGAGGGTCCATACTAACTACCGAATGTGTCAAACCTTTTCTGTAGTGGGGCATGAACGAACTCCTTAAATAAGACCCCTATGATATTCTGCTCATGCTCTAATGTCAGAAGTGGGACGACCGTGAGCTGTTAAAGTTTTGCACACGAAGTCAATAAGGATATTGTTTTTTTTTTTTACAAAATGCACACACGAAAAAAAAATGTTCGTCATATGTGATTTTGCAGAAGTTCTCCAAGAGGTATACGTTATAAAGTAATATAGGCTAACAATTTTCCAAGAAATACTAATTAAAGTCATGCATCCTCATTCTACTATTTTTTTTAAAATGAGTCAAGACAATACACATAATAGCTAAGACTAAGAGCTTGTGGGTTAGTTTGAAGGATATATAGTTGTAAGTCCAAGCCAGTTATATATAATATGATAATCACAGAAAACAAAAGCTAGTCCAAATGGTGTCCTGGGTGACTATTAGTAATAGCAGTGGTAATAGTATTACGCGGGACTAACTTGGACGACTAGTACTTGACTATACTTAATTTGATCAATACCATTGACCAGAATTGTGTGGCTTTTATTACAACGAAAAAGTAGCCCCCTTTAAAAGTTACACACAGTTCATGCTACTTGCATTTTCTGCCCTAAATATAAAGCAAGTATAACTTTTAAAGGCCAGCTACTTTTTTGTCGCAGTAATAAAAGTAAAAAAGCGTAAATTTGGTACCGAACAAAGTATAGTTAGGCGACTAGTATAAGTATACTAGTCACCCAAGATAGTCCGGCATACATGTAATAGTCATCCATGACACCATCTGAACTAGTTTTTGTTTTCTGTGTATAGTTGTTAATGGGTATATGGGGTGTTTTCTTCCCTGGTTTTCTCGCCAACATGGCACTATTATTATAATTAACATAATGACAGGCAACTCTTTTTCCTCTTTCAATTACAAAGATATCAACATAGGAATGCCAGACTGTCCACATATATACCCAGAAACTCTGGGTCATGTTTTGGTTATTATGTGTATTATGATTGCCTCGTCTCTCTAAATTACACAAGGCAATTTCAAGCGTCAAACTCGATCTATTCTCTGTTTCATATTTGGCACTGCAGATAATAAAAACTTTTATCATTTTGTCACGGACAGAAAATATAAGGTAAGCAAGCAGGTGGCATCATGCCAGAGTTTTCTCATCATGCTATCATAGACTTATCATCATTCTACAATGATAACAGTAAAGTTCACGTTGAGTAAAGTCAAGTTCAAAACTTTACACACACTGCCCTACTGACACATGTATGTGTTTTGCATCGAAACGGAGAATCCAATTGCAAGTGAAACTTTAGAATTACACATTTTGGCAAGCAGAAAAAATGACATTTTAAATCCCACAGCATACCTTTAAATCTCCTGTTTAGTTTTTTGGGGTGGGATACACATGTTTTCAGTTGTTTTGATTTTCGACAGACATTTTGGTGACCTCATCTGTAAATACTATACAGGAAATACTATGCAGGAATAGTCCTTTGGTGTTTATTATCAGTATTCATGAATTTTCATTGAAATCTATTATTATTAAACCTAAGAAGGTGATTAATCCAGTAAGGATCTAGAAGTATATAGGTATACCTCCTTGGTATAACCAAGGATTAGCAGAGAAAATTATACAATAACTTACAATGGATATGGACATGACATATGCGTGACCATGGACGTACTAATAGAAAAACAATATACTCCCTAGTTCGTCCATGGCGTGACAATTAAACTAAGTCTAAAGGAACTCACGTTTTCTTCTTTGTTCAGCAATGGAGTCTAAACTCTCTGAACAAGTCGCCTGTGAGGGCTCCACCATCTGGTTCCGGAAGGTGAGGGTTTCTCGTCTTCAGTAGATGGGTGTCGGTGAGGGGTCTTGACCTCAAGACTGTCATAGTCTGATTTCTTTGGGCTATTCACAGGAGTTGAATGATTATCCACTGTACAAGAACTAAGGCATGATTTGAAGCCATTGTTTTGTGAATTACCCAACACACTTTCGTTATCTTCGTCCAAATTTTGATCTTCGAATTCACCAGCAATGCCACTGTCGTCTGTGGCTGTACTTTCTGTTCTATTACTTGTTAGGAAGGTATCGCAAGAAACTTCAGATTCCTTGACGAGTTCTTTCGGTAAATTCAGTTCCAGGTGAGAATGTGCCACCACGTCGTGTTGTTTATCAGCCATATCCAATGGTGGAGATGAAACTGGCTCTTTAAAATGTCCTGTGTGTGCGTTCGTTTCTCCCTGCTTCTCACTTGCATCTGTCATGTTTCGTTCAGGGGCCATTTCATCAGCAGAAAAGAGTAGTATTAAGTAAAAGCCTTAATAGCGTCCCCGATTGCAATATGGAGAAGACACAGCTAATGTAGATTACGTTGTTTTAACGTATTAAAATGCTGCTGCTAGTTCTCACATTTGCTCCCACTACCTAGTTGTACGTACTCTGTCGTCAGTTCGTGCGAGTTGTTTCAGAAATATTCGTTTGAGTGTCCTCTTTATCTGTTTATCTGAAGATTACACAACGGTGTTTACGCGTGGTACACATGTAGTTGGTTCCAAAATAGGCCTTTAATTACGTCACTGTACGTTCGTTTGTTTTGATTCAGTCAAATTCCATGCAGACAGATAGACATTCAAATTTACCCGATGATGGTTAACCGTTGCTATGTAGTATAGTTTGTAGTGCATTCCTTACGCAGAAAGAAATATGTTGACATGTAGAACCTGGGCCTTATCTCATCGGTCAGCAAACATACATGTATTTGAACGTTATACATTGTTTCCCATACGATGTTCCCTATTCCGGCGTTCGAGCGTACTGCACAGTCGTGCACGAATACAAACCTGGCTGCCGTTTACTTCTTTCAAAAGAGTCAGGCCGGTTCACTGAACACTGTCTATTGTCGTTCGTTCCTTTTTCTTGTGACCACCAGGACCTATGTGTACAACAGCCAATCAGCACGCGTACAAATACAAAAGCAATACTTGTTTTTATATCTAGATGGTGCACCCCCGCCATTATATGGAACGCGGACAACCGTTGTTATGGTTTACAAGTTATACAAGTGATATGTGCCAAATCTGCGGATGTTATTAATATAATAATTTTCATGGTATATGTTTGCTCAAAATATCAATTCAATTTGAGTAGATGATAAATATGCATTTGGTATAAAGTACAATTTTTTTCCTTCAAAAGGCACAGTCGTCGCAGCATTAATATAATTCGATAGAATACGCGCATCGTATGATAGTTAACAAACAAACATTTAATTAAAACGGGAAAGCTAATTATAGGGCGTATAGGGGCCTATCACTAAAATGTGCGCAAAATTGTGACATTGCAACACAATACAAAATGTGTTACATTATTACAATTAAAATACAAAATTAAAAATTGGGGATTTAAAAGGAGGGTTTACAATAAAATACAAAACGTGTTGCATTAGTACAATAAATAACAAAATGTGGTACATTATACAATACACTACAAAATGTGTTAAACATATTACAATAAAATACAAAATGTGTTACACGGGGTGTTACATTATTAAACTAAAAGACCAAAACGGTTGCAGTTTACAATAAAATTTACAAAAGTGTGCTACATTATTACAATAAAATACAAAATGGTACATTATTACAATTAAAAAAATGACCAAAATGTGTTACATTATTACAATAAAATACAAAAATGATGACATTAATTAAACATAATTAAAAAATATAACGATATTTATTTACCACGGAATAAACATCACTTGGCGATGAAGGATTGGATGCAAGGTAGTTGAGACGTAGTCAGTAATGTTACGTCTCTATAAGATTATTATTTTATTGTTAACAACAAACAGAGGAAAAACTATAATTGTTATATAAAAGTCTTGCCAACCATGATAATTTCGGCGTTAAGGATGTCTTGTGAAATTACAAAAAAAAATAAAAAAACAGCGTTAATAAAACTACAACCTTTCGATTGCTTTTCATCTACTTGTCTCAAAAATACTTAACTTTCACAAAAAATCCTGCGTCGGCCGGGAATAGAAACCCGGGAACCAATGCTTGGAAGGCAACTATTGTTAACAACTACAACACCGACGCAACTGACAAATTTCGTAACTTACTAGCTTTACAAAGCTGAAGTTAGTTATTGCAAAAGGTGTTTATAGGTTGTTTAGGTGTCAGGAAATCCCTGCGTCTGCTGACCTGAGTTGACCCGACTCCCATCGAGCACAGTCTAAAAAGCAAAACAGCGCGCAGCGTGATAAAAGTTCAAGCTGTCTAACATTGCACACACACTTGGGAGAACTTGCAAATATCACAAAGTTAGACTGGCAAATTTAAAGAAAAAATGTGACTGGCAAAGTGTAAACAATTGGTACTTGAAGTTCTTTTTAGTTTCATGTCCTCTTCCTACTTATTTTCTGGGATCCTTTTTTTTTTTAATTCAAAGCTTCAATAAATCATTAATGCTGATCGCTGCAAGCTATTACATGAGTCGCAGAGTAGATGGTACTTGGGTATACTTCACGTCTCCAAACCCGAGCTCCAAACCTCATTTTCCCGTTATAGCAATGCCAAATTTGTATTAATAAATAAATAAATTGATAAATACTTAAATAAATACATATATAAATAAATACATAAATACATACATAAATACATACATAACATAGATATATTTTTATAATAAATACAAAAATCGTACATAAATACATAAATAAATCATAAATAAATACATAAATAAATACTTAAATAAGTACGTACATAAGTGAATACATAATACATAAATAAAAAAAAATACTAAAGAATAACTTCGTGTGGCCCAGTCATTGAAGTATTTTACAATCTATGTTTCATGCATTTAAAGAAGATACACATTTACTAGCTTTTACTCTTAGTCTTATAGGTCGATCTGTATGAAAGAAATTATGGTATTTCTATGAACTTATATGCAATGCATGGAATACATTTGGAGTAATTATAATAACTTCATGGTAACACTAAGTGAGGTTTCAGATACTTGCATGGAAAAACAGAGAAGTGATAAATTTAAAAAGTTCAATAGACAGTCTATAAACGTATTTTAATATCATTTAAAAGTTGTATCGAGTATTCGAGTTGTTCTTTCTTTGGAAAGAGCCCGCCCCTGCAGCTGCTGAAAAAAGGAAAAGAAACTGAAGGAAGTGTTATGTGTGTGTGTGTGTGTGTGTGTGTGTGTGTGTGTGTGTGTGTGTGTGTGTGTGTGTGTGTGTGTGTGGTGTGTGTGTGTGTGTGTGTGCGTGCGAGAGTATATGCGTGTGCGCGCGAGTGCCCTGTGTGTAAATGTGTGTGAAAAGAGAGCACATCCGTGTGTTTTGTTTTTGTTCTTTCGGTAAATTCAGATTCAAGTGAGAATGTGTCACCATGTCGTGTTGTTTATCAGCCATATCCAATGGTGGAGATGAAACTGGCTCTTTAAAATGTCCTGTGTGTGCGTTCGTTTCTCCCTGCTTCTCACTTGCATCTGTCATGTTTCGTTCAGCATGTTCAGGGGCCATTTCATCAGCAGAACGGAGTTAGTATTACGTAAAAGCCTTAATAGCGTCCTCGATTGCAATGGAGAACAAACCTCATTTTCCTGCTATAGCAATGCCAAATTTATAAATAAATAAATAAATACTTACATAAATACATAAATAAATACATAAATAGGTACATACATAAATGAATACATAAATGAATTTGTAAATAAATACCTAAATAAGTATATACATAAATACAAAAAATAACTTCATGTGGCCCACCCATTGAAGTATTTTACAATGTATGTTTCATGTATTTGAAGAAGATACACATTTACACGTATGTCTGTATGCAAGAAATTATGGTATATGAGCTGATATGCAATGCATGGCAATACATTATAATAACAAAGTGAGGTTTTCAGATACATGCAGGGAAGAACAGAGAAGTAATGAATAAATTTAAAAAGTTCACTAGACAGTCTATAAACGTATAAAATCATTAAAAGTTGTATCGGGTTGTTCTTTCCTTAGAAAGAGCCCGCCCCTGCAGCTGCTCAAAAAAGGAAAAATAAAGGAAGCGTTAGGTGTGTGTGTGTGTGGGGGGGGGGGGGGTGTGTATGTAAATGTGAGCACGTATGTGTGTGCGTATGTGCGCGCGCGAGTGTGTAAATTTGTATGTGAGAGAGGACGTGTGTGTGAGTTTTGTTTTTTTGCTTTTTGATTGTAATGTTTTTTTTGTATTTGTTTTTGTTTGGTTGCAGTGTTTGTTCTAGTTTGCTTTTTTTCTCTCTTTTTGTTTGTTGTTTTACTTTTGGTTTTTTTTTGCTTTTGATTTTGTTTTTTGTTTTTTTTTATCTCCCTGGCTTAAAAGCCTTAGGGGATTTCGTGATAGCAGATTTCTTCTGTGTGTATGTCCGTATGTATGTCTGTATGTATGTCCGTGTTCGTTTGTATGATTAGGTTGGCTGCTTACTGCTCTTATTCTTGCATGCGTTGACCTTTTAACTTCATACTTGGTCACAACAACCACTTGACCAAGCCTCATGTGGGGTGTGCGCAAATTAACGTCTAATTACCTCAATATGACATTTGACCCCAGTTTTGCCTTCATTCTTGGTCACACAAATGCCAGGGGGATTTAATTCTTTCCCAGTTTTGGTTTCCCAGTTAATTTCATACTTGTGTAATTGATTTTAGTACACTGGAGCAATTGGAATTAGTCTTGAAAAATTGTATAATTGCGAGTTGACTTTTGAACATTCCTACAATATAACACAACCTATTAAACAAGTAAATTCAGCATGTTTCATTGATATTTATTATCGTTTTATTCAATTTAGTCCATCTTGTATAGAGGCCTATTACAACAACATCAAAAGCGCTATTTTGGGGATGGTTCTCGGATTTGTTTTGTCCGGGTCCCTAAATGATAATAGTTCTTTATTCATACTCATTTGTATAAACTGTATATTCCTTGACGAGTTCTTTCGGTAAATTCAGATTCAAGGGAGAATGTGTCACCATATCGTGTTGTTTATCAGCCATACCCAATGATGGAGATGAAACTGGCTCTTTAAAATGTCCTGTGTGTGCGTTCGTTTCTCCCTGCTTCTCACTTGCATCTGTCATGTTTCGTTCAGGAGCCATTTCATCAGCAGAACGGAGTAGTATCAAGTAAAAACCTTAATAACCCACCAAATGTCCTAAATATCATTCTACAGCATGGCAAGCCTTAATCCTATCTCACCTACTCTCTTAATTCTTTAGACTTATTTTTAAGTCTAAGGTGACTGAAATTAGTGACAAAACCTCTTGGGATTTAAAAACAATTCCTTAAGATTTAAAAAATAAATCTTCCAATAAATTTATAAACAGTTTTGAACTCATTTAAAGGTTGATTTTCAAACCAAAAAGGACTTATTTTAAATAAGACTTTTACATGGATTTATATTTTTAAAGGAGAACCCGCACAACGAATAATATTATACAATATATTCTATAAAATAATTATTGACCGAGTGGTTTCATCGAAAGCGGAATTATATTAACCATAACAATGAATTAAAACCATCCAGTCTGACCATGTGCTATTTAAAAATCGCGCTATAGTGTATAACGTGTTATGCGATACGGCCGGCACGTTTGCGTCATACAGGCCATAAGTTCTCCTTTAAGTTCAAAAAAGGTATTGTCACTAATTTCTGTCACGTTAGACTTAAAAATAATCTAAGGAATTAAGACAGTACATGACCTAGAGGACCCGGGATTCCTAAATCCTATCTCACTATTAAGGACCCTCTAACTAGAGTAAACTGCCATATTTTTAAATTCTTTTCATAATTATATCTCAGCGTTTCATGCCTTAGGGTTTGACGATGGGTGAATTGTTTACGCGCAAGCTGCTTTAACCCTTCCGCATTCTGTTTAGAGCCTAGTCATGACAAAATGGAAGAATTTTAGTTTTGATCTGCGAAGGTAATTTGGCGGCAGAATGCCGCGGAATAACCTGGTTGCGTTTGTTTGCGTTTATTAAATCGCGCATCTCTACGCTACGCCTGCGTTCCTCTTTGCTGCATGCCGAATGTGGCGCCGAATTTTTCTTTTGCGCCCAACAAGACGGCCCAATTTGAAAAAAGTGTCCATTTCCGTGGTTTTCGGCGTGTAATGGAAAAGTAGTCGGTGACCCCTCATTTTGTTATGTCAAAAATTTTGAAGAACGACCTCGGGACCCATCAACATATTAGAAAATTACAAAATTTTAAATCGAGAAATTTTTTATTTTTGTAGGTGCAGATCTAAAAACCGGGTCAATTTTGACTTTTATCCCATAGACTTGCACGTTGTTTAAAAAGTTGACAACATACCTTTTTTTGTTTTGGCTATAGCTCAAAAACAAGATCGGGGTGCCCCCTTTTTATTTCAGAATTCTTAAATCATCACCGTTGTAAATACCATGTATGTGAATTCTAGAAAATTTTATAGAGTAAAATCACTAAACACGTGCCAAACCCCCTTAATGTCCCCCAGTAAATGCACATAGAATGTGGTGTTGGTTTTGTATCAAGTCTACAGGAGGGACGAGAAAGCTTCAATAGTTTTGGGTTGGGTGATGACATCATTAGTGAAACTATTGAATTTTCAGGAGCAAATAGAAATTCCCGTAACTGGTGTGAATCTATATCATGGCACTGACTGAAAATCAATATTTCACAAATGATTCACGGTTAGTGTATTCCTTTTCTTTTTTTGTGGCCTGTTTATATACGTGGATGGATGCTTCTCCGTAATGATTTGGACTAGGTTTAATCAGCTCATTTCCCTTGGACCTTTAATCCTATCTCACTGGGGACTCTGATTCCTAAATCCCAATCGGCCTTAATGATGACCCTCTGTAGAAAACCCACCAAATGTCCTAAACATTCTACAATTTTATCTTAGCATTCAATCCTTAAATCCCTATCGCAATTATGGAACCCTGGTTCCTAAATCCAGCTCACTCATGAGGCCCCTTAGACAAATGACATATATTTTAAATTTTTCATTCTACAATTATATCTCAAGCTTTGCAGGCCTTAATCCTATCTCACTAATGATGACCCGGGTTCCTAAATCAACATCTCACTCACGAGGGCCCTCTACAGTAAACGGGCCTATGTAAATTTCATTCTCCAATTATATCTCAGCTTTTCAGGCCTTAATCCTTCTACTTTTGAGGACCTGGTTCACAAATCCCTCTCACTCACGAGTACCATCTTATAGAGTAAACTGGCCACATATTTTAAATTTCATCTACAGGTATATCTCAGCTTTCAGGCTTTAATCCTATCTTAACTTATGAGGACCCTGGTTCCTATAAACCCACTCACCGTGAGAACCCTCTATAGTAAACCACCAAACATGTCCTAAATTTCATTCTTACAAGTTCATAACAGCTTTCAAGCATTAATCTTATCTCCATTTTGATTATGAGGAAACCCTGGTTCCTAAATCCCATCTCACTTTTGAGTAACTCCTATAGTGAACTGGCTATTTATTTCCTTCTACAATTATATCTCAGTCTTTCAGGCCGGTAATCCCATCTCACTTGTGAGGACATTAGTTCCTAAATTCCATCTCCCTTATGAGACCTCTGGAGTAAACCCCCATATGTCTTGAATTTCATTCTACAATTTGATATTATCATTTCAAGCCTTAATCCGATCTCACTCATTAGTACCCTGGTTCTTAATCCTCATTCACTCACACTGGTCTTCTAGAGAAAAAAAAACGCGTCCATAGTATTTTTTAAATTTCAGTTCTATACCTCCATCGTGTTATGGCCTTAATTCCTATCTCACTTGAAGACCCTGGTTCAAATCCCATGCACCTCACTCATGGGACCCAATTGCAAACTAGCATATTCTATTATCCACTCTCTCTGAGTGTGAACTCTCCCTATCCACAAATGGAAAAAAATCTAGGGAACTTTTTGCCTAAGGTGAAGAATGAGGACGGGCTTCGCAGGAGTGAGGATATGGCGGTCCTCATGATGGAGAAAAGAGATTGTAGCCCCATGCATGTAAAAAACTTATATACTTCTATAAAACATTGTTGTAAATAGTATAAGAATAAATTATGTTATGTAAAAAAATATAATAATTAAAAAGACTGTGAACTTAAACTTTATCTCATATTATCAAAGAGAATACACAACGTTACATAATTATTATAGCAAAATAACATGATAGCCATAATATGGACTTGGAGGAGGCGTCCAAAAGGGAATTACGTCCAAGCAGAAGTAGACGTCCGACCCCCCTAAACTAAAACATACAAAATTAAAGTGTATGTCAACCAACCAATCTGTACCCAATATTATTTGGATAGTAATGGCAATATTATGATAAATACCAGAGGTTTATAGCTATAACGGTGAAGAAAAGTATGCTTAAATATTTTAAAGTGTACTAGTTATGCAGCTTTTATTTCAGAGATAAACATAGTTCCGGGACAGGCTCTAGGAAAAAGTCTGCCTCAAGAATTCAAAAGCCTTTTTTTCGACATTACAATGTAATCGGACACCAAGAAAATCTGAAATGATATGATATCGCAATTTTATAAATAAAGTTTAATGTTATTAATGACTAAGGGTATGACACATAACACATCGGCATGCAAACCTGTGGGCGTGTTGTTATTCTTCAAAATAATTATACAACGGTTCCTCAGCCATGTTAGGAGTGTTCTTGTTTTTTTTCTGTGCCATCATGCGTTAGTTACGTGACAAAGATTGCAACAATATATGTGCCGAGAATAGACGGAGACCCATTCCACCGACTGAGCGTTTTTCTCACGACTTACGATTTTAAGATTGGACTGGATTTCCTCAACTTCCTTATTAGGCAAGAAAACATAATTGGATTTTACCCTTAACACTGTAAAAATACCGTGTAATTTGACAGTAAATATGTTAAAAGGGCTCGAAAGGACAGTATTTGGTGTATAATGGGAAATACAGCAGAATACGGTACTTTGATGTCCCAATTTTGCAGATCCTACCTGACTTATTTTAAAATGACGCTCTTATTCGAATTTAAAGCAGAATATCAAACATTATAGTACATTATTACGGATTTTTAATTCATGATACGATTAATAATTATTAATTAACAATTTTAATTATCCGACTCTAACAGAATAAATTGAAATGTATATTCCGATTTAAGTACCAACATTAATAATAATAATGAGAGATATAAAGCGGGGCCTTTAGGCCCATTTTTCCCAGTTGATTTTGCATATGGAATTCGCATGAAAAAAAGGTGATGAATCCCGAGAAATGCAAAACCAATTTCATTCATTCTTAACTGATTCCACTTTTGTGTATATGGTATTTGAAACGTAAATTACTGATATTCGTCCATCGTTGACAAAATTCGACCCGCGTGGCGAGGACTACTGGATAGAAAAGCGAGAGTTAGATTTAGATGTTTTTTCATTATATCGTCGGGGTGTTCACTTAATGGAAGTGTTTATTTCAGGATAGAAAATTACCCACCTTCCAGACCCTATATCTAATTAATAAACAGATAATGACTGCAAAAGTCAACTTCGTCTAGGAAGGGGTGCGGGTAGGGTTGCACAGTATACCCCTAAATTGAATGGTTTGAAAGGGCGGGTAATAGTCATAAGATGTACGGGATTGTTGAAACCAAACCATGATAAAGAGCAAAGCCAAAAATGGTTATTAAAAATCGTAAAAATCGAGGTTCAAAACGAAAGAAATTAACTATATATGTTTTCATCGAATTGGGCAATGTTATTTCCTTTTTAACACACAAATTGGATGCAAATCAATGACACAAAGTTTTAACTTACAATGCACAAAAGTGATATATCAGTTCCAGAATAATCCAGATCAAGTCTTGACAATCGGTATGAAGCCGAGCTCACGTTACTACAACAGTATGGAATTGGTTCAAATGCTGTGTATGGCCCGATTAATCCTATTGATTTTAATCTGGACCCTGTTAGACCATGGTTAGACCGTGCGACGTGCGTGAAATTGTTCGTACAAAAAAAGTCAGGATCAGCCACCGCGGAACACGACGGCATCATGTATGGTATGATATTAAAACACTTTCCTGCACTCATCATTTTATGGCAACTCTCTTTACCCAAAAATGCTCGATTCTGCCGTTCCACCATCTTCTGGGCCAACTAGTAAAATTGTTCTTATCCAGAAGAAAAGCGATACTAAAATTCCATCTAACTATCGCATGATAGCCCTGTCAAAGCTCAGTAGGCAACTTTTTCACCAAGTTCTTGCCAATAGATCTGAAAAATATGTATACATCGAATAATCTTATTGATGTTAGATTTCAGAAAGCCTTTTTGCAAGGCATCAAGTTGGTTGTACTGATCACAACTCGTTGTTCACGAAAATATTTCGTCTGCCAACGCTACTGCCAGGACAGTCCATAACGTGGTTTGACTGGAGGATGCATTTGGTATTGTCCCAACATGAAACTTATCAATCATCAGCTCCTTACGATACTGAGATTTTTTCCTCCCTGCGTACTTATATATTCATAACTTGTATTCGTCGCTCTCTGTAGAGAGTTTCTACTAAATACTGGACTTCCAAACAATTTACATTCAAAACTGATGTTCCAGGGCGACCCTCTTCCCCTTTGATCTCATTTCCATGCCATTACGCTACACGACTCACGGTGTCAAATTTCATTACCACTTCTTTTGCGGATGACTTTGCTTTGATCACCAGACACAAAAGACCCCAACGTTTCAATCAACCGCATTAAATATTCATTGCTCTTTCCATGGCACTTAAACTGAAACCCACCAAATGTAGACTCTCTCTCTCTCATCATCGGCTGCTCTCTCCAACTTCGATTGCTATTCGATATAGATGGTGACCAGGTCCCCCACGTGGAAACGATCCACAAATTCCTTGGGTCCTTGATCACCGTTCGTAACCAATCTGTCCATAGTTTTTTCCTACCTTATTGATAATTTACTTCCCTCCCTGGAAGAACATCGATCTTCAAACAGTTCTTCGTTCCGAATAACAATTCAGTCTCTACAAGACCTCTTCTCTTTCGTTACCATTTACAGTCGAACGATCTGTGCTCTTCTCATGCTTAAGGCGCTGGACGCTATGTGCAATCGTTACCTTACCCCTAAAAAATGGTTTGGGATTCCCAAGACCAGGTACCCTTGCTTTTATTTTTATGCCCTGATCTCAATATCCTTCCATTTCCCGACCTCTATCTATCCATCAGAATAAAAGCGAATGAGCTGGGGGTCCATCACTGCATTGACTCCCCGCTTAGATCGGAGCGGGTGGCCAGAGAAAAAAAATCAGTGACTGTTGATTCAAAATATTTTTAATACTGTTAGTAATGCTCATCTAATTTTAATATAAGCAAAAATCCCCGGCCCAGCAAATGTTTGACCAATACCATCTCCGAGTTTTGGCATACTGTTCATGTTCGTTTCCCGTGCTGTGCAAGGTGCCTTCTATGATCCTCCTTTCCAAGTGATCCTCCTGTCTAACCCTCTGGGAAGCATATCTTAATCTTCCTTCGAGCGTCTGTCAAATTTCCTGGTTTTACGCCCTTTGTGACTCTCTGATACCAGAGAGTCCCTTTCTATGTGGGGGAAATCACTATTTCAATTTCAAACAATGTTTGCACTGTAATAACATAAACTCATCATTGTCCTTAACAACTGCAAAGTTTTTCGCCTCGATCAAATGCGCCGGTATAACCGGGTATCGGTCCATCATAACACAGCATTTTGAAATATTAATCACTATCGCTAAGAGCTGGTCTCTCGCGCAAATCAAATGCTGTTAACTTTCATGCATTCCAGACGGGCCACGGCTTCGCCCAGGGCACTACCATTATTAAAAAACCGGATTGTTCTCCTTCGACCCTCATCCCCGATCTGTTATTTCTGGAAGGACCATTACAAAACTTTTAATCTTTTGAGTTTGTCGGTCCCCATTTGAGCATGGTATTGACGGGCCCCACTTCAAACACAATAAATATGCTCCGCTGGTTTCGGATATTCCAAGAACAACAATTTTGACGTTACTTTTATCGCTTTCGAAGTTGGGTCTAGGGACTTCATTTCTCATGACAAAATCTTAGGACTGAATCCTTCCTTTACCACAGTCATATTCGTGTCTCTTCTGTTTTCCTTTCACGGATTTCATAATAATGTTTCCAATTGTCCTATTGATTCCTTTGTTGATCTAACCCCATCCACAAGGGGAACGTCGCCATGGGAGATATAACTTTTTGATTTATTATTAAAAAAAAAACCACCTTTTTTTTTGGAGAGTTTAGTCTATTATATTAATGTATTTGTTTTGTTGTAATTGTAGAATTTTTGTGTCTTTTGGTTCTTAATGACCCTTGCATGACCCTTTATAAGGTCTGTCTGGGCTAAATGTATTCCTTATTGTTGGATGCTTTTTAAGTGTGGTTGGAATAATAAAAGTTATTTGATATATATACTAGTTTGGCCTTTCAAGCGATTCAGATTTCAGTTGTCTGTTTTATTAAAATCCATTACTAAAACCTATATTTATTATTATTGCCTGCCATGACGGGGGGGGGGGGGGCTAGGGTTCTGGAGGGTCAGGGGAGCTCTAGGGAGGATAAGGGCTATAATGATAAAAGTAAGCTAACGTTTACTTGACTGAGTCCTCGGGGCCGATATTTCAAAGTTGAATTTAGGACGCATGAGATGTAAAATGGGTACCAACGTTTAAAAAATGGTGGACATCATCATTTCTTTTTCTTTGCTCCTTCTATCATAATTAATAACTTCCTGTAGAGAAACAAAAAGTCACATTCCAGACTCCACCGGTGGACATAGATGGCCGCTTGTATATGATATTTATTTGTCTTCCTGTGTCATACATCATGCACGTGGATGTTTTGATTATAGTCTAATATACACAACGCTGAGTAAGATTTGACGTAGAATGCTAGTTTGAGGAAATATTAATAGAAATTTCAGAAATAGAGAAATACCGATTCATTCAAGACCGATCTTCCAATGACGACACTAAGGTCGTACCATTGGCTGAAAAAGCTGTTTACTGATGAAAATATCTGTTGTATCAGTTCAATATAGAAAGCTATAATAGAAAATAATTTATTAAAATGCAGTTTGTATTGTGTATTAAAACGTTTAATTAATAATACTTACTGTTGGTCCACGTCGTCACTCGAATATAACTCTATTGAGGAGTCTATTGAACGATAGTTGTCGCAAAATTCTGATAACTCGTTTTATCGACGATATAAAATCACGTTTTCGCGGCAACCGATTATCCTGGATTTCGAATGATAAACCAATGTGTTTAAACAACAAGAATACCACCTATAATATCGCTTTATAAGTTAGGTTACAACCAAACCTTAGTTAATCACCAAGATTCTGATTAATCCTACCTGTATCGAATTGAAAACTAGGTTTATCAATGGCACAAAAATAAGTTTAATCAAACCCCTGAAATCAATCGAGTTGAGGGGTTATGAAAACTCATCAAAATTTGATAATTTTGTTTTAATCGAATTGTCGAATCATAGATTCTAAAGCTCGAAAAACAGGTTGAGCAAAACACGATATCAGTTCATAATTCTGGGTAACTGATACACCAGGATTACAAATGACATCGCCGGCTAATAAATGAAGGAGGCCCTCTATAATCCATCATAGTTCAAGTTCATCATAAATTTTGACTTGGTGTTTTTACAACTACTTTATCATGTATGCAAGGTGTTTTTTATCCTCAAATACACTTGTAATTCATAGAAAAAATGAGAACAGTCGACAGAAAATTCAGGCAATGCTCTCGTGGAAAAAGCAAAGCTTAGAGGACGCCTCCATTGCCATGACCAAGTTACGATTAAAAATGAAGAAACAGGAAGTGTTGCATAGCTGGGCCCTGTTATGGAGCTTTGAATAGTGCCTACGATGACCTTTTGTCCTTCATAAGCTACAAGGCGGTTACTCGAGGCAGCCCTTTATAAACAATAACCCAAATACCCATTAGCTTATGCGGATGTAGTATAATGAGTGCTAAGATTTGGATTATATAACCGTCTTGACAACAATCACACTCTATTATGCAACACAATGGCCACATCTTAATATGGGCCCATGACCGCGCTATTTCTATCATGAGCACGTTAACTCTCACTCATACTATTAAATCTCACTTCACATGGGGGCAGTTCACAATAAGCTTTCCTTCCCCGTATATACACCCCCTGAATTTTAAGTCTGATTTTATGAGTACCCGAACACGGCCTTGTCAGCGTTTTTTGTTAACATGTACCCATCCAGGAATACTGAACTGCGGCCCTTGGTAGATTATGCGTACTGCCTATAAGTGTGGTATGGCGTGTATATATATATTAATCAGGTTGTTGTTGTTTAGTTGGCCATTCCATTTGTGTTCAGTCCCCCCAGAAAACAAAAATGCAAATTGGGGTCTTCCCCCCCCCGAACCAGAATGCCACTCACATATATTTTGCTACTTAATAGCGCACATCCTTGCCAAGCGGCATTGTGGATCATTGGGGGGGAAAGGTTCATATTTGGAATTTCAATTACCCATTGAAGCCTGTATTATAATGTTTTAATAAAATCGACTTTTGAGAATTTATGTAAGTTTAATTTTTTGAAAACCCACGAAAAGTTAACTTATGAGCATGTCCCCTTTATCATGCGGATGTTTTCAATAAATTCATCGTTCTCAAGAAAGCTATCGAGGGCGTCCTTCATTCTTTATCCGGGCGATTCCTTTTATAATCTTTGAATTGTCATAGCGAAAACGGTCGTTATATTCGCAGATAATCATGCTTGTGATAAACAAGATAATCGAATTTGTAAACCAAGATAATCTAATTTGATTAGCCCAGTTGGGAATTTTGATAAACCTAGATCATCGAATTTGATGCAGTTACTACTACGAATTTGATAAACCTACTTTAATCGAATTGAAAATCTATGTTTATCAAAAACCAAAAACATAGGCCTAATAATGGCCGCTAGTTACAGAGTTTACTCTTGTAATAAACTATAATGATCAAATCTGATATCCTGGTTTGTCCACTTGAAAATCTAAAATTACCGTGAATCCGAAAAACCATGTTTTTATCCCATTATCATGGACTTGGAGGTGTCCGATAACGCGATAATATCGATCCTATGCAGGCATAATGATAAATTGGATGACTTTGCGCATTTGTTATTGGCCCCGGTCTCGCTATATTTTTTAAAATAATGGCCTCGACTGCGTCTCACCCAATATTTTTGCCAACTCATAGCTCGACCATAAATTTGGGCTAATCAATCGCAATTTTATTAACAAAAAAACCCCCCCTGTTTGACAGTCGGTCGATATTCAGGATTCTGATAAGCCAGGAATATCAAATTTGATAATCCAAAAAAAAAACAAGTTTATTAAGAAAAACAAACATTTAACAACAACAACACAATATTGTTCGAAAGTCTTGGTTTATTACTCGATATTTAGAGTTTTTGTGATAAACCCGCCCGCATAAAAACCTGGATTAAAATTTAATTCATCCGAATTTATCGCATTGACTCTAAGTGGTAGCCCGATAGTGTCATGTTCATTTTCTTTGCCATGCAAGTCAATTCTGTATTTAATCAGTGCCGGGTTTGTCATGCAACAGCTTGATTCTTACTCAGAGTGCAAAGATCATGTGTACTCCAAGCACTAACTTCACTTCAGGTCCCCTTGAAGTATCATTGAGCACCTGCTGCATAACAAGGTCAAAGATCACGACACCCCAGCTCGGCGGACAGAAGACTGTGCTCTCCCGTCCGACCTTTTCCTGTCGACACTCGCTAAAAAACTCGCTCAGCTCCCCATTCAACAACTTACAGACATATAGTCGGGAGAGATTGGTCCAAATTATGGCCTTACCGTAAAGTTGAGTATAAACAACAAGATTTGGCTGAAATGTAGATTATGGTGTGTAGATCAGATCAGCCGGTGCCACCTGAGCATCCTTGGGCATTTTGAGAAATCCAAGATGGCGTCCGCCATAAATGATAATTAGCTATTTGACCCTATATTTCAAACTATAGAGTTAATATATATACTACAGGTCCCAATGAAACAAGTGCATGGCAACTTGTAACATTGAGGAGCATAGCTTCAAATTTCAAAAATTGAAGCCAAATCGAATAATTTAAATTATGACCTATAACAGAAAAAATACCTGCGGATAAAAAATAAACTGAAGTACTTCTATTATGTTATGTTAGAACACAGTAAAATGTATTTCTGATACTTTTAAAGTTGTCCTAACATGACGCGTCAATCAATATGGCACCAAAAACGTGAATATCTTCAAAATGTTTGACACAAATGTCTAAATATACCTTCAATTCATAATTATTTGTGTCAATGAAGCAATTAGAAATGCACCTATGATCATAACCACGTTGATACCAGGTGATCCCGATAAATAAAAATTATCCAAATTATAATTGAGTGCAATATATGATAAAAAATGTATTCCTATGGTATTTTGACAACTTTGCACCATTTAGTTTTATTTCGATTTTAGCGCATTTAAATCAAATTGAAATGTAGGTTTGTTCCTGGGTTGGGATCAAAGGTACATTTCCTAATGTCATTGACCCATTGATTTCGATTTGAAGGCTGTAATACTTATAAATTTGTGTCAGGTATTTTTTGAAGGTGTTCACGTTTTTTGCCTGCCATATTGATTGACGTCATGATAACAACATTTTAAAGTATCAGAAATACATTTTTTTTGATTGTGTCCTAACAACATAACTTAGTACTTCTGTCTATTTTTAATCGCATTATTTGCTGTTAAGGGCATATTTTAAATTATTGGATTGGCTTCCATTTTTGAATTTGAATAGACTTTCAAGTTGCATTTCGTGATTCAGTCCCCCTTTTTTTATCATGGTCACAAGGTAGCCATGAGAAAAGCTTATTTACCAATTTGAGTTGATCCCGATCTTTGCGGTTTTAATGTTTACGAACTATTGATTGTTTCTCCCCCGGTCCCATAGACCACTATACGGTAATTTCTGTCCGTTTTGCGGACAGAAAATACAAATGCGCTTTCTTACAGATGCGACCCGAATTGCACGTAAGATTTTGGTACACGTGGATTACTACGGCTAACGGTTTCAGATGATATAAAAATCTCACTTATTTAGGTACGGTCGGGGGGACGAGGTTTGTGGATCACGAATGCCCCTTTAATGTTACAAGTGCCATGCCTTTGTTCATTCGATCCTATAGTATATCTAGTAACTCCATATAGTTTGAGAATATAGGGTTGAATGAATTTCATTTATGGGCGACGCCATCTTGGATTTCTCAAATGCCCAAGGATCCCCGGGTGGCACCCGGCTGAATTCTATTCACACAACCCTAATCTATCATTTTCAGGCAAAAAACATTGTGTATATACTCAACTGTACGGGTCACCTGACGTTCTCTCTGAATACATGAATACGGCCTGGCTAGACTGATACTTCAAGATCAGAACCACTCATCTATACACTATGACAGACTACCACCTGGCAGCAATTTCCACGCAAGGAATGGATCACCTTAAACAGGATTCGCACAGCAGTCAGCCGTTTCAACAGCAATACGCACCGATGGGGTCTGCGAGCATCTCCAACCTTCACTGTGGTTCTCCATCACAATCTTGCGGATCACAATTCCCATTAGTGCCCTACTTTCTCTATGTCCACCGGTGGACAAAGATTTCTCAAACCCAAATCAATCAATAGTGAGCTGGTTAGCTGGCTCCACCAACTTCGATACATTTAGCTGTTGCCTCTTACGCAAGAAGAAGAAGAGATTGATGCAGTACACACATAGACTGCAAGCTCATTTGCATAGGATATCCCCACAGTACTAACGACCATTGGTTTTGGAGTTATAAGGTAAAAATGACTAAAAGGGTAAAAAAGGTCTATCTCAACTTGTACAGGGGACAACATTAAAAGTTAATCTGATTATATTTTAAATTCTTGCAAATAATTGCCAGAGGTAAGAAGACTCCCAAGAAGTATAGTTTTGATTATGTTAAATGTTTACTTACGGAGATAAGGGTCAAAGCAGGTCAACACCAATTGAATTATGTTGCCCTATGACCTATTTTGTAGCATAACACGATAATTATGCATTGCAGATGCTACAAACTATTCCTTATTTTGACACATTAACCTAGATGAACAACTTCTTTCATTTTTTACCAAAATTGGAGCAAACTTCTGACCCTGTACAAATAGAAATTGACCTTTTTTTACCATTTTAGCCATTTGTACCCTATAACTCCAAAACCAATGGTCATAGATGGTACAAACTATACATTTTTGGAATCCTTATGACTATAGGCGGACAATATGGCATACATTTCAACGTGATTGGAGCATTTTAAAAGTTTGACCCTGTGTAACCTTAAATTGGCCCTATTGAAAAAGTGACACCACAATTTGAAAAAGTGACACCACACTTTGATAGTACTATACCAAACGTTGATATAGAGGGTCCATACTAACTACCAAAGGTGTCAAACCTTTTCTGTAGTGAGGGGTAAACGATGAAGTTTGGCCTGCATGGACCGAGCTCATTCCCTAACAGTGGGTGACTAGTGGTTGGGCTACTGCGTGTGTCCCTAGGTGGAATGATAGGCCTACCCTCCCCCTATTTTTGCGGCTAGCGATGTAGTAGGCCATACTACTTCCGACGCGGGTGGGTACTTCGTCGCTATATTCAACATCTTGCACTTATTGTCCTTTTTCCCTATACACCGTCCACACACTGCACTCAATTGGCCCGTGACCTCTTGCATGAGCCATACAGTTAACGGATAGGGCATGCGCTATTTTACTCCGCTACGGGAAAAGTATTCGACCAAATTTGTTCGTACCAGCATATATTTTGGAAAATATTATAAGTTAAAACATTTGTGAAATTCAATCCAAAAGGAGCTATAAAAGTGTGCAACCAGGGCATGTTTTTGAGAAATAATAAAGCCAGACTACTCCTAAGTTTGCCATGTTATTACTATGGCAAAATTCACCCGTGTAGGCGGGCGCAGAGAGAGGGTTGTTCAAGGCGCTGTATATCGAAAACCATTCATCGCATCATGCTCGTACCAGCTATAGACACAGATACAGTTATATTCTAATTGGTGTCCAAATTTGATTGACAGGTGTTACTTAGAAAAATGCGACCTGCCTTCTCAAAAAAACCCTTCCTACAGGTCCAACACAGCTGAAAAAGTACAGTGTGCATGTACTCAGTAAGTGGATAATCAGTCATCCATAGCACATTATTGATCATTGATTGGGTGATGGCCTATGTTGGGGAAAGCAATTTGCACAAGGTCAAAGTTGTGAATAGATTGATGTCATAATGATCTGGTTGAGTGATCAAAAGGTCGTGGACTTTTTGCTGTGGACATAACTGCACTATGACATGCAACGACGGCCTATACGGCGGTCCGGTAAGTACGTATATCCTGTTTCTAAAATTGAAAAAAAAAAATTGGCGCAGCGTTTGAAAATTCTCAAGACTGGAATAATACCGAAAGGCATTGTGGGAAAAAGGGATGCGGCCCGTAGCGATTGCGTGTTCACTTTTCCGTCTTTGCGAGCACCGAAGTACCCGACAAAAACGTTCAATTTTCTCGCTAATAGTTCTATAGGTTCAGACCCAATTACGATATATAGGCCTATTCAAAACAAAACATAGTGCCCTCTGATGCAACCATAGAACCCCTTCGTTTTCCGGAGATATTTGAGATTTAAGTTTTATTTGCATACATTCGCTATGACCGACTAATAACGTTAATCTCTCGCGCAGTACTAATTTAGATAATATCTTTCGCAGTCTGTGACACAGACTACACACTTTCCGGACCGCCGTAGACGGCCTACGGGTACTCCTCATGAAGAATACATGGGGCTGTGAAAGTTTAGGTTTCTTCAGTGAATGTGAGTGGGAAATGTTATTTTTTTGCGTTTCGGTCTTTAAATTACTTCACGTTATTTTTTTTCGCATTGTCCATTATGATCGTTGATGTTTAAGAATGTTTGGAAAGACTTTGATGGCCATCCATTCCTCAAAATACTTCACATCCATCTCATAATGGTAATCACCGGCGTCACTTTTTTGCCACAAATCTGAGCATATTTATATGTATAAACCATGATTGATTCCATACCAATCGTATTTGTTTCTTTATGCTTAAAAGGAAGTGGTTGTTTATACAGATGGAATATATAAATACGGAAATTTATATCATTTTACATGGGTATCGACAACATAATCACGCTTCTACTAGTCTACAATATATAATGCTGTTGAAACATTGGTAAAATTAACATATTTGCGTAATTTTTAATTTGAATTGATTTATTATTTAGCAGCCAAGAGAGTGATCATTGTTTACGCAGCTAGGGATATGAAATGTGTTCAATAAGGAGAGAGGGGAACATGAACTTTTAAATGGAGAAATTCGTAAAATCACGAGGGATGCGAAATTTTAGAACGGAAGCGAAGGGGGAACACGATTTTTTGCTGGGAAAAAGTAAATATTCTCCACCCCCGGCGTAATAATGAGTTGATTCTTCAGCTCCAACGATTTTGGAATAAGAAAATATTGCTTGATAACAAGACGACGTCTAAATTTGAGATTCCTTGGCCTCCACCGCCTGGTAAACAGAGAGCTTTGGATTTAAATCTCATCAAAATGTTTTTTTTTCCTTGAGAGAATTCTGAATGGAATTAAAATGGATTTTGTAATCGAGATAACATTCACGGGGTAATTGTCAAAATATTTTGTAGATTAAAAAAATCGTCACTTTAAGAAATAGTCCTATACATGAAACAGAGAAACAGTTGAATTGACTAGATATAAAAGTTCAGTCTTGCTCACTCCCGGAGAGCACTCTAGCTCTATCAAGGACAATGACAGCCACAACAGCACTAAATTGTTCAATGAAGTGCTTCAGACCTAAAAACAGTTTAGTTTCATATAAGTTCTGTCAATCTCTTTTTTCCTTGTTATTTTTTGTTTTCGGACATATATTTTTTTGTGTGTGATTCCGTTGTGTTTTGTTTACTCTTTAAAGCAATATTAGCACATTTTTTTGAAGAGCGCCCCCAATTTTTCAAAAAAATTGAGATTTTTACACGGTTGCATTGGTAACTGGCTAGTAAACTATACCTGTGAATGGTTAAGCTCTACAATGTCTATGTGTCGCAAACGAAGGAATTTTGTAACTAGAATAATTAATATCGGGATCCCGATAATAATAATTCAACGGCTGCTGGAAACGGCCTTCCAATATGAAATAGCCGGGAAATAGCGCCATGTACGTATCTACGCTCATCTATTAGTTGTTTTATTGGTTCAGGCAAGTCAAGTTAGAGGTCATTTTCTTGACGTGGCACTATTTCATCATGGACGGACATAAACTTAGCATTTCCAGCTCTGCCGTTAAGTACAATCTAAGATCCCAATTCTAATTACAAAAATCGCTCATTATGATAAATACGCATTTTTTAGCATTCTCGTTCGCAGGTATAGTTTTCTGGACAATTACGAACATAGCTGTGCAAAAATATCAAATTTTGAAAATTGGGGGCGCTCTTCAAAAAATGTGCTAATATTGCTTTAAAGCGGCACTGGCACATTTTCACAAAATATGAAATTTCTTCAATTTGATCTCAAATGATAGTCTAGGCCATTGGAAGAACAGAGATATATTTTACACATAAAAATAACATACCCCAAAACAGATAGGGACATAAATGATATGAGGATAAAGCAAAGAGGTTCTATATAGATAGAGAGGCAAAACGGCTGCTGGAAACGGCCTTCCAATATGAAATAGCCGGGAAATAGCGCCATGTACGTATCTATGCTCATCTATTAGTTGTTTTATTGGTTCAGGCAAGTCAAGTTAGAGGTCATTTTCTTGACGTGGCACTATTTCATCATGGACGGACATAAACTTAGCATTTCCAGCTCTGCCGTTAAGTACAATCTAAGATCCCAATTCTAATTACAAAAATCGCTCATTATGATAAATACGCATTTTTTAGCATTCTCGTTCGCAGGTATAGTTTTCTGGACAATTACGAACATAGCTGTGCAAAAATATCAAATTTTGAAAATTGGGGGCGCTCTTCAAAAAATGTGCTAATATTGCTTTAAAGCGGCACTGGCACATTTTCACAAAATATGAATTTCTCAATTTGATTCTCAAATGATAGTCCTAGGCATTGGCAAACAGATGATTATTTTAACACATAAAAATAACAACCCGCAAAATTATAGGACTATGATATGAGGATAAGGCCCGAGAGGGTTCTTTATAGATAGAGAGGCAAAACGTTAAACGGGGTCATCTTTAGAAATTCATCGTCTCGCATGTTTGCCGACCACAAAGAAAACTAGAGTACCAACAATAGAAAGCAATGTGCCTCCGCTTCTTCCACAATACTGTGGGTGGGCCGCTTTGCATATACACTAATCGGTAGGTATACAAATTAATGTCTGTGTTAGAGGTGGCCTGGTGTAATAATAAGTGCACTCCTGTCATTGTGCTCAGTACTCTTTTTTCTCATACTGCAATGCGCGCTTAGGGTGAAAAGATGTATTCATTGAGGCTGTTTATTTAATCAAGACTATTTTCATTCGTTGTGTGGCCATGGTAGGACACAAATTTTAACCACCAATAGCACCCAACAACAACAACTGATCGTTGGCCGGATTGTTTATGTGTGGTATACAACACCCAACTATAATTTATTTCCTAGAATATTCAAAATGTCACGCCCCGCCAACGACGCGACTGGTTTTGAATGGGCTGCACCCCCTTGGGATAAAGACATCCAGGTATTTGGAGGCCACTTTTAGTTTTTCCATAACTTTAAAATCAACAAATGTGTTATTACAAATGAATATTTTTGACTCGTAGGCCTACTCACTGATATTAAAAATATTTTTGACAAGGTTATAGACCGATCAAACAGTGTGCATAGCTTTGGACAGGCCTACGGCGTGCGTGTTCTTGTGTTTTTAAACGCTCCATTTTCGTCGTCTGCTTGAATTTAACGACGTTAAATTACAAATCGTTCCGTTTACCCAAAGGAAGCTTGATTTGGTCTTAATCATTTCGGTGAGGGCTTTTTGTATAGACCAGTTAACATCCTACGTCACTTTCTTTGTGTTGACTTTCCAATCCCGCCATGCCAATGTTATGGCCCATAGTTATTAAAAACTCTAATAGATGCAATTGCCCAGTGTGTAACAGTCAGCCCGACCTAGTTCAAGATACCAGGCCCTAACATATTACAACATTGTGTTAACTGGTCTCTATAACAGCCTTACAACACATGCAAACCATATCGATTTTTGAAAAATTCTTGAGGGCGCACTATTTTTCCAATGTGCCAGTGTCTCTAAACGTTTTCGATGTTTTTGGAAAAATGGCAATTACAATCCTACTTGTGCTGTTTGTGTGAATGGAAATTGCCATTTTTGCTAATGATATTTTACTAGGAACAAACTATTCAGTAATATTTTTGTATATCCCCTATATCGAAGCTTGTTTTATTTTCTGGATTGCTCTGGTTGCTTCTCAGATTTCTGTGTGCCAGCCACTGCTCAAGATTTTCTGTTGCCAGCCACGCATGTGTCTTGCACCCCTTTGACAACCTGGCAAATGAGACGTCAGCGCCATCAGTTTTTGCTGCCGTACTGTATCAAAATGGCTTGCTCCCTGATTCAATGGTGACCATTTCTGCAGGATACAAATCAAGAAATCCGTGTTTATATTCAACAAATTATAATTTATTTTTCTTGTTACTAGCAGCATCTGTTTTCTCCTTCTCTCCTCGTCATATGGTGATTTTGAATTTGATTAAATCCAGGTGTCCGTGTCCATTAAATCCTTTTCATTTGTGTATGGTTGTGTGCAATTGTGTTTCGGGTTACTTGCCGGAATACGAGATAGCGAGTCAGAATATTCGTACAAGAGTAAGACTACACAAGCAAGATTTCCTACTCGCGTGTAACCACCCTTAAAAGTTCCAATAATTGTAACTTGCCACCTATAGATATACCTTTAGACCTTATATGGACGTTTCTCTTGGCGTCAAGTTAAAATCACAGGGGCAATCTTCCTCAATGAGTCTACCAAAAAAGAGACCCCCCCTACTTGCCTGAAAAAAGGACTCACATCCATATGCAGTGTTAAATCAATAGTTTTGTTACAAGTGACAACAGTACAGACACAGCCAGTGCAACAAGTGGCGTCGGCTATTGTGCATTATAAATTCTGTTCTTTGTTTGTCAAAATAAAATGGAATGAAAGTTTAAAAGATGATTCCTCTATCAAAAGATTAAATTATTCGCATCGTTTTTACTGAGTCTGAGTTCAGATCAATTACCAAAAACAAATAGGTCTATACCCTTGCGCTTTTTCCTTCCTTTCCTGTTTAACCTTCTTTCCTTTCCTATCCCCCACAAAACTACTATAATGGCCTATACCTAACCCCCTTTTTTTTTTGCTATAGCAAGCTAGTCATCCACCCCAAAGAAGACCCTTTTTCTCGGCCTCCGACAGGTTTAAGTCTAACTGATAGCTTGTCACACTATATACTCCTTCAAATAGGTCTCCTTCCTATACTTAATACACATAAAATTGTGATTGTAGAGTCAGGGTTCAAACTTCCGGAAGAAACCTATTTCCTCCGGAAGAATGGAAGAACCTGGAAAAGGTGTTTCTTCCAGTTTCTAAACGGAAGACTTTGAAGAATTGGCAGAAATAAAGAAATGTATTATTTAACAACCTACTGAATTTCACCATATTCATCTGCTTTTCACTCACATCATCACGTCTACTTTAGTTACTTTAAATTTACAATCTCAGACTTGTTTTTTTCAAATTATTTACAATTTTATAGCTGCTTAGTATACCTCCTTCCAAGTTTAAGTAAAATTTTTTCACCATTTTTGTTTTGATTTGCTATCAAATTAAACAGATGATAATTAATTTAACTTATTTGTTCCGAGTCTTTCCATGTGCACATTTATACTATCACAGTTGTAATTGTAGATGCAAACAAAGAAAAGCTGTATGGCCAAGTTGTTAATTTTAAAATACAAATCACATAAAAGTATCAACCATTAAGTGTTCTTTTGATGTAATCTGTATGGGGAGAACCTGGGTTAGGTAGACTACACACCATTTTGAAGATTTCAAGTTTCATTTCAAGGAGACTCTGCTTGGCCTTGCGGGGTGAAAAGTGATACATCAGAAATCAGTTTTCTGTCTTCTTCCAGTAATTTTTTTTTATCTTTGGCCTTTGAATACATTTGAGTTTAATTATGCAATTTGCAATGGGGTAGGTAGGGGGGGGGTTTGTCCCGCCCTGATTGTTTATTTTGAATTATTTCCCTATATTTCATTCACTGTATAATATAAACCAAAACTGTAAGTCAGTTGCTTAAAGAGAAAATTTTTTAAATGACGTTTTTTAGTTTCTTCTTTCTTTCCGCTCAGGGGAAGAACACCGTTTCTTCCAAGTGGAAAAAAACGCCGTTGTTTTTCCGCCTGTGGAAGAAACGGGCGAACCCTGTGTGTAGACCCGGTTTGCGGATTATATATGAGTGTCGATATTATATTATAACTCCTCATAGGTCTCCCTCCTATACGTAACACCATAAAAATTGGGTTTGGTAAACCTGTTTGAGGTTATATAGACTGTCCAACCATAATTTTTAATCCACACACATATCGTGTAATTTATTAGATCGGATTTGCATACAGTATGTTTTTTGCACTTTTCCGCCACATTGAAAGCAACGCTTAAAATCTCAAACAGAGAAACCCGCCATCGGACATCATGTTCCTTTTGATCAGTACGGAATATCCATTGTATATTGCGCTTTTTATTCCGTTACAACATTACACACCTGAACCCGACGTTCTGGGACACGCTGCGGACGTGGGCCTAAACGCTGTGCACTTTATTGCTCTTAATCATAAACCTATTCTGGACGGGGTGATTAGGGTTTAGGTTAGGGGTTAGGGTTAGTGCCAAAGTTAGGGTTTTAATGGTTTAGGGTTTTATGGGTTAGGATAAGCATTTTCAACACACATTTTCCACCGGGACGTTGTGTCCTTTTGATCTTTTACGGAATAACGCACAACATCAGTATTTTATTTAGATTGCGCTTTATTCCGTTACAAACATTAAATACCCGAACCCGAATGTTCCGTGACACGCTGCAGCAGACATGGGCCGGGCCTATACTCTATGCACGTTATTGTCTGTAATCACAAACCTATTAGGACGTGTAGAACACTTCTTTGTTTTTGAATTAATTCAATCATAACATTATTCTGGAACCAAAAACCATAAGGTCAACATTATCCTTTTAAACACTAACTCGTTATCATCTACTGACCTCTAGGTTTTTTTTGGTACCCCTCTGGTAATGGGACATGTAACATATAACCCAAACATCGAAATTTGTGAAGTGAACTCGCTTTTCGTAACAGCTAAAAACTTACCTAAATATCATGAACTAATTATGACTTTCTCCGCGTTTGCTCTAGACACTCATACCATCACTCTGCATTATTGAAATCGTTATATTTCCTACAGAAAAGATAAAATTCAAGGCAAAATTAGACCCTTCCGATTTTACTCGATGACCTTGTTGATCAGTTTGTTTGATGTACCATTCCGACGCATGCGTATCGTTGACTTGTTCAGGTATCTAGATCTATCCCACGGGCGCAATTGAACTCGAAAAGAACGTTTTCATTTGGTCTTGTGTGAGTGATTGAACATGTATGGCGCGTTCCGATCATTATTTGACTGTGTATCTTTTAACCAGTCGTTTCCAAAATAATGGCATCGCCATCTCGCGCAATGTAATTTTGAAATGCATATATATCATTGCTAATAAAATAAAAAAATTACAGTGCCTCATCTGACATAGTAATAATAACAGTGGCATAACCAGACCTTACAAATGGGGTGGGTGGGGTAGGGGGAAGGACTAGTCCCAGTAACGGTGACTTCAGCAGTGTTATCTTTTCATCCCATGTGGACGTTATCATTTCACGCCTCGAAGTCCCAGGTTTTAACAGGCGTTAAAGACTGTTTAATACAGCGTGTGTGCACAGCGCCTGTCGAACCACAACTGAACTTGCGTCATTTGGGTGGTACAATTAAATCCATTTTAGACGCTTAGTTTCTCCCTTTTTGCCGTTGTTTTGGGTTTATCTTGGCTTTCTTATTGCGTAAATTGTTGCAACATCGGATTATAATAATGTTTCTTCTCGTCTCTAGAAGTTTTATTTTGAAATACCCACTTTGCAGTATCAGGGTCTCGCCTACCATCTTTATCGATTGGTGACGTTTTCTTCAAATCGATTCATATTGCCCCAAATTCACGAGAGAAATCGGGCGCATATTCGGCGTATTCCTAATTTTGATGGAGTTAAAGCAACGGGAAACATCACCTGAAGTGGCCCAAATAAACACCCGCCTACGCGGTGTGGAAAGTACGAGGGTGAAGAACGTTAGTCTCTCACTCAATCCCAATTTAGATGATTTTTCGCAGTCTGTGACAAACGGACACTCCGTGGGTAAATCCCTGGGGTAAATACTTCCCGCACGCCATATTTTGCCGAACCGAACATTTGAATTCTCTCGCTATTTGACGTTATTTGTTTTCTATCGATACAGACATGGAGGGACTAGACGAAGTTACACTGAGATTTGGAGCTCCGGAAATTTTGATAAATTTTAAACCTTGTAGACTTAGCATCAACTTGTAAAACCGCTATTTTAATTAAAGGTAAGGCTAGTGACAACTGTATTGTGTGGTGTATTCCGTGCAACATTATCTTTTGGCACAATACCACCTTGAATTTTGCTTTTCACTAAAAGTCTTTCTTCTGCACAACCGTCATGACTTAGATAGGCACGATAAACGACAACATACAAAATTTAAAGGACTATCTAGTCATGATCAGCAGGACTAGTGGAAAGGACCGAAGGTGTTTGAGTAAATTTTCAGAGGGGACAAATTTGAATCCTTCTCCGTAGGCACTAGGCAATCTACCTACAAATGGTCAGGAAGGAAGAAGGAATTAGAGTGTTTTGTTCCCACAATGCAATTCTGTCCAATGCAATATTTGCCTGGTTGGTCCATAATTTATTATGGCCAAAAGGAACTCATCCCAATCTTAAGTAACCCTTTCGCTTATGAAATAAATCATGTTTTCCAGAATGCAATCAAAGCACCATACACAGCATTGACTTTAGTCTTCCCAATGTCAATTTCAGGCAGTTAGTTTGTAATCCATGTGTTTAACTATTTTTATTTCCACTACATTTGGCATTGCCAAATGAACATTAAGGAGCATTCCAGAGATTTTTGTAACATGTTCCGTTTGGACTAAAAATAAGCCTCCTTTGTTATAATTGCTTTTGATTCAAGTTTAATTTACATCTACATCTCTATAAGAAATTTTAGTTTTCCTTTTCGAATTCAATATGCCCCATGAGCAAAACAACTGTTTTGTTAAATTGGGGCTGCCCCAAATAGCCCTTAGTTTGAACAAAAATCTACCCTCCACCGGCCATCATAAAACACTCAATGTTAGTAGTTCTCTGGTCTAAAATACATGGCCAGAATAGCTCGAAAAAATCTTGTTTTATCTCCATTTAAAATGACTGGCCCGTGATCTAACACGCTTTTCCACAATGTCCTGGCCCGACACCGCCGCGAACACGTTCGAAGTCCACGCGTTCAAACACTCCATATAATACCATACATACTCGTAATTGTCACGTGTATGACCCTGGTGAATGATCGGTTTTGCAACCTTTAACCCCAAACTTGCGTTCTGGCCGAACTTAGGTAAAATTGGCCAATGTGTTGATCGAAAAAGTATGTCAAAAAAACATCATTTCTCAGTGGTGTATAAGCTTGAAACTGGGCAACATATAGAGACAAAGGTATGTGAGATTCTTCGTATCTTGGAATTTTTGCAGGTAACGTTGCTTTTGTTGTTTGTAAAATCGAGAGGAAATACTGGGTATTTTAAATTTATTCGTTCATTCTCCAGCAATAGCTTGAAGTCTGAAAACGTGTCGAGGCCGTTCCAATGATAATGTACAGTGTTTAAGAATAAAATGGCGACCCTCTTGTTTCAGTTACTGGAACTACACATCATGTCCTCATAATCAGAATAAGATTTTAATAAGCTTTATTCCGTATAGCTTTTTTAATTTTTTGTCCCGACATAAAGGCCCTATATCATCATAAAGGTTTAGATAGAATTTTATTGGTTAAATAAATAAGTTTTCCCCTCTCCCCTAAATCATAACCCTTACCTTAAACCTAAACCCTAGTACCTAATCCTAACCTAAACCCCTAACCCTAAACCTAATCCTAAACCTAACCCTAAACCCTAAACCTAACCTAAATACTAATCAACATCGCATTTGATATGTTGAAAGGCTGGCTATCGGTACCTACTTTTTTGTTGACTTACTGACCCTAAAGGCCCTTTCATCATAATTACAAATAGATTTAATACTCCACACCTAGCTAAATAAATTAGGATAAAATTTAAGAAGACCAAATAGGTCTCTCCCACACATCTCAAATTTGTTCTTTCAAGGTTTACTATAACTTCAGATTACCAAAACCAATAGTTCTACCTTTGGGCGACTTTTTCCTTCCCTTCCTTTCCTGTTTTAAACCCCTTCTTTCCCCACAAACGACTGTACCCCCCCCTTTTTGCCTATATACAGGCTATAAATCCCCCCAAAGAAACCCTTTTTAGCCTCGTCCTCCGGCGGGTGCTAAGTCCACATATGTGAGCTGTCGACACTATTACACTCCTCAAATAGGTCTACCCCCTATACTTAACACACATGAAACTCGCGTTTGTAGACGTATTTGAGGATTATATTCTAGAGTGTCACTACTATATATATACTCCCAAATAGGTCTACCTCCTATACTTAACACACATGAAAATCGCGTTTGTAGACCTATTTGAGGAGTTATACATTGTCACTAACTATATTACTCTACAATAGGTCTCCTTTAATATACTTAACACACATAAAAAATTGGGTTTGTAGACCTGTTTTGAGGTTAATAGACTGGCAAACCTAATTATATCGGCACCGTAATTATATCCCACAAACATGTCCCCGTCATTTAAAATCGGATTTGTAACTACAGTTTTTATTTTTGGCGCTTTTCTCCCCCATTGAAAGCAACGTTTTAAAATATCAGACCCGCCACCCGGACGTTGTGTTCCTTGATCTTACGGAATAAAAGCACATCATTATATATTGGGGCGCTTTTCCGTTAAAACCATTAAAACATCCGAACCCTATGTTTTCTGTTACACGCTGTCGGACGTGGGACCGGGCCTCTACTCTGTGCACGTTATTGTATCCTTAATATTAAACCTAATTATGATGTTAAGACACTTGCCTTTGTATGTTTTTGATTGATTCAATCATACATGGACAATCATATCAAAAATCAAGATTTAGCTTATCCGTAGCTTTATTTAATTCTTCCCGACATAATGGACTGTAGGCCTATATCAGTCATAACATTAATTAGTGAAATTAAGGGTTAGATAGAATTTAAGGTTAGGGAAATGGGTTGACCCTAACCCCTAACCCTAAAACCCTAACCCCTACCCTAACCCTAAAAACCCTACCCAAAATACTAATCAACATCGCATTCGATATGTAAGAGGCTGGCATTCGTTACCTACTTTTGTTGTGACTACTACCCCTATAAGCCTATCTCATCATAATATTACAAAATAGACTACTCCCCCCCTAGCTAACAATTAAAGGAAAAGTAGTAGAAACAAAAAGGTCTCCCATAATCTCATAATTGTTTATTTCAAGGTTTACTATAACCATCGAATACCAAAACAAATAGTCCTCCCGTTGCGACCTTTTCCTCCTTCCTTCCTTTCCTGTTTAAAACCTGCGTTCCCCACAAAACTACTGTACCCCTTTGGCTATAGCAGCTATAAATCCCCCAAGAGAACAACCCTTTGTTCTCGTCCTCCGGACGGGTTCTAATTCTAACGTGAGCTTTTCGACACTATCTATATATGTATATATATATATATATATATATATCATATAATATATATATATTATCTATATTATATATCTATAATATATATATAATCAACTCCTCAAACAGGTCTCCCTCCTATACTTAACACAGACACACGTGAAAATCGCGTTTGTAGCCTTTATTTGAGATTAAATATATCTATATATATATAGTATTATATATATATATAGCTATATACTTCCTCAAATAGGTTCCCTACCTCCTATACTTAACACCCATGAAAATCGCATTTTGTAGACTAATGAGGAGTATATATAGAGTGTCCCCACTACTATATAACTCCTTCAAATAGGGTCTCCTTTAGTATACTTAACACACATAAAAATTGGTTTGTAGACCTGTTTTGAGGATTATATAGACTGGCAACCGTAATTATATTCCACAAACATGTCCCGTAATTTAAAAATCGGATTTGTATACATTTTTTTAATTTTTTGGCACTTTTTTCCGCCATAATTGAAAGCAACGGTTAAAATATCATACCCCCGCCACCGGGACGTCGTATTCCTTTTTATCATTACGGAATAAAACGCACATCATTAATTTATTGCGCTTTATTCCGTCAAACATTAAAAACACCCGAACCCGATGTTTCCGTGACACGCTGCGGACGTTGGCCAGGCCTATACTCTGTGCACGTTATTGTATCTATATTTAACCTATTTATGGACATGTAAGACACTTGCTTTGTATGTTTTAATGATTCATCATCCCCGGGTTCATCATTACCATGTACAATCATATCATAATAAGATTTAGCTTTATTCCGTAGCTTTTTTATTCTTCGCGACATAATGGACTTTTAGGCCTATATCAATCATAACATTAATAAATTTGTGAAATTAAGGGTAGAGTTAGAATTTAAGTAGGGAAATGGGTTGACCCAACCCCTAACCCCCAACCTAATTTCCTAAACCCTACCCCTACCCTAACCCTAAACCCTAACCCTAAAATACTTTCAACATCACATTCGATATGTAGAAGGCGTGGCTATCGTTACCTACTTTGTTGTTGACTTTACTGACCCTATAGGCCTATCTCCTCATAATATTTCAAAAATAGAAGAAAACATTACTCCACACCTAGCGAAATCCCATTAAGGATAAAGTAGTCGAAGAAACACATAGGTCTCCCATAATCCATATGTGTTCTTTCAATGTCTTTTAACTATAACCTCAGATACCAACACAATAGGTTCCGAACCTTTGCGACTTTTTTTCCTTTCCTTCCTTTCCTTTTTAACCTTTATTCCCCACAAACTACTGTACCCCCTTTTGCTATAGCAGGCTATAAATTCCCCCAAAAGAAAACCCTTTTTTCTGGTCCTCCGGACGGGTGCTAATTCCTAATGTGAGCTTGTCGACACTATTATATATACTCCTCAAAATAGGTCTCCCTCCTATACTTAACACCCGTGAAAATCGCGTTTGGGTAGAACCTTATTTGAGGATCTATATCTATACTCACTCCCAAATAGTCTACCTCCTCTACTTAACACACGTGAAAATCGCGTTTGTAGACCTATTTGAGGAGTATATATTAGTGGTCCCTACTATACTCCCTCAAAATAGGTCTACCTCTATACTTAACACACTGAAAATCGCGTTTTTAGCCCTATTTGAGGATTCTCTAGTATAAGAGTGGAGGTGTCAGATATATTTATAGACAAATTATGTCAAGTAGTGAAATTGCTACATTTATGATTTTTTTGCAAAATAGCTTAGGATACAGTAAACATCTCTTTTTACTTGTTAATATTTGTCTTTTGAGCCCCTTGTTAATTGGAATTTTTGAGATGTATCATAAATGCCCTTTGCTAAATAAACCAATTTTCACAAAGCTAGGGGTCCCCTTTCTTTTTTTTTTGGAGACTCCATTTGAGGAGAGTGCCATCACAGGCTATGAGGTTGAGTTCATACATAAGGCTCAACACAATTTACACACAGGAGTTAGTGGATCTTAGCGAACATATCGTTGGGTATTATTCTTTTTGATCAGAGCATCTATAGAATGATGCTTTTCCTCACCCTAACACGTCCGAGGAGGCCATGAGAGCCAAACGAAAACGTGGTACCACCCGGTCGGAAAATTTTTTCCGTTGCATCTGGGCCTGCATCACGATTTGTTTGTCCGCTCAAATGACTCGCATGCGCCTCATTGCTCTGGGCCTCTTACCGAAATGGAACTCATGTTTCTCGATGTGCAACCTGGGCCGTCCTTTTCCGGAAAATGAACGCGATGTTTTTTCGGTGCTCTGCCGTCTTTCCGGTAAATAGCGCGATGTTTTTCGTTGCATCTGGGCGTTATTGATGTGTTGGAAATGATGCGATGCTTTGTCCAAACTGCATTTCGGACGGTTTTGCCCTCGAATGCGCAATGCTTTTCATCAGAACAAATGCCCATAGACAATTTCGATTTCGATGGTGATATCGCCAACCATTTTCAGTATAAGCTATTTTTGCTTAATTATCATAAACGTATTCATGACGTAAACCGGAGCATGACGTAGCTTAATAGCGCCACCGCACGACTATGAGGTTAGCGTAATAGCGCCACTACTGCACGACTGGCTAACTATACGCTACAAATTTTCTGCAGATCAGTGTGCAGACGCATCAATTATTTATTTTATTTATTTTATTTTATTTAACCCTGTTTTTATTGCATTCGCACGCGTGTTTCTGCGTTGCATCTGGGACTCTTTCCCGGTTAATGGCGCGATGTTTTTTCGTTGCATCTGGGCCGCTTCCCGGGAATAATGACGTATGTTTTTCTTCATTTGGGCCCGTCTTCCGGAAAAATGATACGGGACGGGCCGCCCCGCCCCGGGGAGGAGGGCTGCCTCTAGTCGTCGGTGACGCTATGTGCCCCTAATTCGTGGTCGCCGTCGGAGAGGTTTTTTCGGTGTAGTTGTTACCTTTGCGCTCGCGACTCTGGGGGGGGGGGTTTTTGGAGAATGGGTGTGTATGGGGTTAGTTAGGGGGGTCGGATATTTTGGCGAGTTATCTAAGGAGTGCTAATTAGGTGGTTGCGGGGTGGGTGTAGTGTAGTTTGGAGGTGGGGTCTTTCTCCCGGTCTCGTTCACGGCAGTGTGGGGTGGTGGATCTCCCAAATTAGTGGAATTCAAGGTTTGTTGGTGTTGAGAGTATGAGGAGGCTGATGCTGGGGGTGGATCGGATAGGTTTGTGACAGAGGTTGTTTGGCGTTTTTTTCAGTGTTGTGGCCCATTCATCCATGATTGTTCGGAGTTGTGTGTTTGAACGACTTGGGAGGATTCTGGTGTTTGGTGAAGTCTGTTGCTAGGGAACATGTCGACAGAAGGGGTGCCGTTGTTGGTTTGTGGTGGTGGGCGGGGTGTGCGGGGTTCTGTGGTGGGAGTTTAGAGGCGTAGAGGGTGATGTGGTGTTGATGACCGTTGTAGGTGGTTTATGGTTGTGGAAGAGATAGGTAGTCGTGGAGGGGGGAGGACTGATTTACGTCGGAGGTTCGTTGGCGGGGGTGTGGTTCGTATCGAGCCGTTGGTTAGGTGAGGCTGGTGGGGCATGATTGGAAGGCGAGGGTGTGAGGATTTTTGTGAAGATTGATGGTACAGGTATGCAACGGAGGTGAGGGCGTGATCCATTATGTTAAGTGTAGGTGGTTGGTCTTCGGGGGGGATCTGAAGCAGTTGCGTGTCCTCTGATCATATGAAGTGCGTAGGCAGTCTGTTGGTTGTTCATAAGGGAGATGTGTTGCGTCGTTGGTTCTTGAACTGTGTAGGGTTTGTCCCCTGGGGTTGTTTTATTTTAGGTGGGTGTGGATGTGTGTCGGTGATAGGGGATTGTATGGAGGTTAGTAGTTGGTTTGTGGCAGAGTGTACCGTGTTTCTGGTGATGAAATTGTGGATATGGGCGGAGGGGGTGTGATAGTGTGTAGGCTAGTTCGATGAAAAAGGTATAGAGGGTGTGCGTGTGTGATTGGTTTTGTGTGGGGTGGTGGTGATGGTAATCTGGGTACATGATGGGTGTTCATGGATGGGCTTGGGGGGATGGATTGGTAGTGCCGGTTAGATGTTAAGGTGTTTGGGCCTTTCGTCGATTTTGTGGTGACCAGGGTGTCCGGGGAAATAGGCGTTAAACGACAAGAGTCCGGCGAGGTTCGTACCTTTTTAGTATTGCTTAATGAGGAGTATGTCTCTTTGATGCTGGCGTAAGCGTGTGGGGTGGTCGAGGTGGGCGATGTTTTTTTCGTTGCAATCTGGGCTCGTTATTGACTTACGCTACTTATTCCTGTGCCGGGAAAAACGGCCGAGATGCAATGAAACGCAACTTTGCCTCTCGTTGGATCTGGGCCCCGTTAAAAAAATAAAATAAATTGCCTTTCTTTCGTTGCATTTGGGCCTGTCGGCCGGCAAACGACCCGGTCCGGGTTTAGGGTTAACTATCACTATACACACAGGTGATGAGGGATTGTGATCAAAATGGAGTCAATCTTGACCCTCTAGTTTCTGGCTGAGCAATAACATTATGTCTTTAACATGTTGTCATTAATGGATATGGAGTTATGCAACAAACACATGGAATAACCTTTCCCCTGGTTTTACCAGCATGAGTAGACCATTTCAAAGAGCCAACTCTGCGACGTACAAAACTTATCAAAAGCAATTTTAGAATCAAAGTTGATATATGTTTCCCTTGATAAAAATTTACCCTGTTTGAAATAGTTTTAATCCTCAAAATTTTCTAAAAAACATTGAGAAAGCCCAATCATTTTCTGAGAAACAACCTTTCTCATGCAGAAGTGGATTGCAGTGATTGTAGTCACAATTTTTTTCAAAATTTTTTAATGTCTAATTCACTTTTTAAATTTTTTTCACAAATGCATCGCATTATAATAGGATCTCAAGTTTGTGTTTGATAGTGAAAACCGGGATATATCGTACATTTAGAGGGATTTTGGGATAGAACATAGTTGGAGGGTAGGTAAACGGGGAAAAGGTAATTCCATGCGTTTTGCATAACTCCACATCCTTTACAAATGACAACATGCTAAAAGACATAATGTGAAGTTATGCTTAGGCAGAACTATCTTGACCCCACCAGCCGTATGTTGGAATTGGATACTTTATAATTCAACCATTCAAAATTCAGTGTACACCATGAGCTTTTGGGTGTTTATGAGATTTTGCCTTCCAAATACCATTATCAGTACACACACAGGGGTTGCGATGGGTGCGTGCACGCACTACCGATCTTAAAGTTAATGTCTGTGAAACTTAAGGGATGTAACACGCAAAGTCATACACCAGTACAAGAGTAATGATTAGTATTCTGATAGAGTCAATCGTCAACCCACTTAATTGCTGTATCATTCATGAACTGTGATATGGACACTGAAGAGCGTATCATTCAAGAACTGTGATATGGACACTGTAGCATTTAAGTTCTGTGATCTATAATACAAACACTTTGCAATCTAAAATCTTGACTCGCACAACTTCAAAAACCACAAACCAATCGGGTGGTTTATCTCCCACCCACTCCCACCCATCCTCAATGGGCTCCTCAAGTTTAGTTACCAACTCTACCCTGCATAAATTTCATGTCATTGCTGGGTTTAAAGTCCAGAGTTACAAATAACCATCAATTACTCCAGCAGCTAACATCCCTTAATAACTTAGCCACGTCCTATTTAACAATGCAATTCTGGCCCAAGCGGTACCTCCATCTCAACCCAGGTCCCCTAACAAACCCAATTTCCCTGCGGCCCTTTGTAGTAAAGGGGCATTAAATGGGGCCAAACGTGCTACTGGCTGTTATAATTTGTGATCTCTTTGGTACCATGTTGATTGCAATGATAGTGTATCACCCTTTACGAAGCCTTTAACACATAGCGAATGGTCCATGATCTGCTGCCAGGCTGGCATTCCCAATTTGGCTAGTAGTCCCTTTTCCTCTGATTTCTTTCCTCTTTTAAACATTACAAAATAGTTTTGCAGCCTTAGCCACATTACCCCAGTTCGGATGCAGATAACAGTCTATTCTCAGCCCCCCCCCCTGCAGCCACTTCACATCACCCAACAGGGGTTACCCATCTCAAAAGTACTCATCCACTTCTGATCATGCCAAGACTAATTCCAAACCAAAAAAATTTTCAGTTAACAAAGCCACGGCCAAACGCCAATCTATTAAAGTCATGGTCATAAATTTTTGTAGCATAAGAAACAAAGTTGGCCGAATTGGCTGTTAACCTTTCCAATTAACAATCCAGAATGTAGTCATGGCACGAGGACCCACCTCACCGATCAGTCCAATAGTCAGTGAACTGTTTCCCACAGACTACTCGGTCTAATCGTAAAGACCTCCTGTAAGTGAAATTCCCCCAGGGTGGTGTCCCTTATCCGCTATCAGGAATGACCTTATCGGTAACCCACAGGATTGATTTAGACTCTAACTGTGAGACGGTGTGGATTAACCTGCAAAATTATTGGTCAACCAAAGATATTACCATAGGTGCGTTCTATAGGTCTCAAATTTTTTGGCAACACTACTGCATACATGAATGAGCTAAAATACGTGAATCCTTAACAAATAAAGAAAATCTAATAATCAAAATTTGGCTTTGGGCCCCCGGGGGGGGGGGGCGGGCGCTTCAATTCCCCGACATTGATTGGGATACCCAATCTGTAAAGCCGGTCGGGTGTTTATGCCACCTCTCCAAATGCCATGAATCGAGATCGCTAATGATTTTGGGCTTGAAACCATGTTTTGCGTGAACCTACTAGAAGTTAAAAATAACTAACCCTCGATCTGTTTTTTTGTTACATCCAACGCCACCCTCGAGATCAACGGTTACGCCTGGGCTAAGCGACCACGATGTGCACCGTTGATGATAGTTTTTGGCACTAAACCCAGAGTCATCAGCAGCGCCCCCGTAAATTGTAGTTGTTAATCATAAGGAGAATCCAGAAGTCTACTGTTGATCTAAGAACTTGGAGTGATAATTTGATTTCATCTGACTTGTCCAATTGAGTGGGTAATGATCTATATAACGATTCAAAATAAATACGCTCCAAATACTAGGCAAGCAATATTCCTTCTAAAGTGCTAACCAAAAGAAACCGTGCACCTTGGATCAACAGCCGATCAAACGCCTGCATAAACTCAAGCAATAACTTTTAACACATAAATCAAACAAGAAATGCCACCACCAGGAAACCGGTTTAATACATCAACTGAAAACTACATTCAAGAGACTAGATTCGCATACAGGAGGTATATAAAAGAGGTTTTGTTTCGGAATCGCCCAAAATGTTTTTGTGGTCGTTCTAAGAGCCTAAATGGTTTGACACCGTGGGAAAATCCCTACTTTTAAATCTGTAGAAACTAGAGTCCGATCACAGAATCAAGGCCGAAATTCCTGAAGGATCATTTTCACATCCGCTTCACAAAAGAAAACCAAACCTTCCCAAAACGTTCCAAAATTAATACACCCAAAATTCCAGATATAGAAATTTCAGCCGAGAGGTGTTGTCAAATTGTTGCGTGAATTGGATCCCAACAAAGGCCTCAAGGCCTGACAACATTTCACCTAGGATTTCTCCAAAATAGCAGCAGTCGAGCTTGCTCCAGTTTTAGCATATTTTTCAGAAATCCTTGGATTCTGGTGAGATTCCCTAGCTTGGTACGTGCGAATATTACCCCTCTGCATAAAAAAAGGCGAGCGTACCTGTGCCGCTAATTAATCGTCCGGTTTCCTCTTACTTGCATTTGTTCAACATTGTTAGAACATATTATTCACTCCAACATTATGGCTCATTTTGACAAATATTTCTTCTTATACCGCAAAAACAGCAACGGGTGTTTCAGAAGTCAACACTCATTTGAAAGTCAATTAATTTTAACGTTTCATGATTTAGCCAAAGGTCTCGATAACAAAATCTCAAATTGTATGTGTCCATAATGGATTTTTTTCGAAAGCTTTCGATAGCAGTTCCACACAAAAGCTCTTATCAAACTGAAAGATATGGTATACAAATAATACCCACAGATGAATTAGCAACTTTTCTCATGCACCGGAACAGAGGTGTCGTAAGTAGGTGGTGAACATTCGGCATGGACTGAGTTGTTTCAGGCGTCCTCAGGGCAACGGTTCTTTGGTCCGTTTGCTTTTTCCTGCCTCACCTTACATTACATCTTCCAGACAACATACATCAATCTGTTCGTTTATTTATTCGCAGATGACTGTGTCCTTTATCACGAATACGAAATGACATAGACCTCACATGACCTTCAAAACGACCTTGAACACACTAGTTAAGTGGGAAGAAAATTGGCAGTTGAAATTCAACTCCTCAAAATGCTTTGTCATGAGGTTGACACACTCAAGAATCACCTAAATACTATGAATACACACTGGGGAATTCAAAGTTAAGCGAAACAGAAGGTCACCCTTACTTGGGTGTTGTCATTACAAACAAACTCACCTGGAACAAACATCCACGATATAACATCTAAAGCTAACCAGATACTGGGTTTTATCAAGCGCACTTCTTTTCATGTTCCAACAACAAAGAGGCCTCGTACAAATCCTTGTCCCGGCCTTTATTGGAAATACTCTTCTGCGTTTGGGATCCGCATACAAAAACCCTCAACAACCAGAATATAATGGATGTCAAAGAAGGGCTGCACGTTTTGTTTGCAACGATTACTCTTCACCCTCACCAGGCAGGGTTTTACCAACATATTAAATCATTGGAATTGGAAACTCTTCATCTCTGCGTAAAATCAGAAGAATCACCATCTTTCACCAAAGCCGACTAGGTCAACGTGTCTCTTCAAACCGGAAACCTGCTACAGCCTACCCAACCTCAATCAACACGCTTCCACATTCTAAGCCCTACTGCACTACTAAATGCTACAAACAAGGCTGTATGAACTATTCCATTTGTCCACGAACCGTGACAGACTGGAACAAGATCCCGGAACACATTGTCAACATCCAATCAACTCAACTCTTCAAAGAAGCAATATAAAAGATACGTTAAACAAACAAGAATTAGGCTATACACCATATGCGCATCTTACTGCCCGCCTTGAATCCCTTATGGATTGTTGGCCAGAACCAATACCAAGACAGACAAGACAAGGCTCACTGGTGCAATTAATGTGAAGTCAACTACAAAGACACTGCTTAAAACTTACTGAAAACACTTCTGCGCTAAATCAAGCATGTGGGGATGTAAGAATTCCCCCAACCGGCTGTATCCTTACATCAGCAACTAATCAAACATAACAATAAATTGTCCTGAAATCGTCAAGTTGCTCAACTAATGCAGATTTGTTATGTTGAAAATTAGCACTTCTGCTATACGAGAGCAAAGTTCCAGGGTCACACGGGTGCGAAAAAGCAAGCCCATGATATACTTCCAGTCGCGTGAGCGATTGTCTTGCACAAAACCGGCTATGGACCAAGATCAAGTGTTACGCAGACTCACACGCAGAATCGCTCCCTACGACTGGAAGTAAATATCTTATACCTTGACCCCGGTTGACCCCCATTTGACCCAAAACAGCATCAAATTTACAGTGGTTTAAAAAACCACCGTAGAGTTGATGCTTGGACTTAGGCTACGAATAGAATTTGGAGTACCCGAAATAGATGGAAAAATATCACCTTTGACAGATTTTTCTAAGACTTGAACAATTATAGCGTGATGTACGTTGAAAGTATTCTTGCAAAAGTGAGACCAGAAGCAGTAATTAATAGCCTGATGTAAAGGTACTTGAAATGGCATCTATTATATCTGAAGTCAAAACTGATACTTCCGTGGCAGGACCTGAGATACTGATCAGTGAAGACATATTGTTGAAAGACATGAATCTCCTCTTTAAAATTTGGACATATCTTTGGTGCCATAGTTTCAAATGTTCTGTGGAGTTCCAATGCCATTTAGTGTGAGACTGTTTTGAGGATGTAGTATTACTACATAAAGAAAATTATTTTCTGTGACATACTAGGATCTCTAGGCGTCTGTTCGAATAATTGTTCTTACCAATTTGTAAAACCCATTACTACAATTTATTCCACAAAAAAGTTGATGTTCAACATTGTGCACACGCTGCCAAATTTGGCAGCCCAATGAGACACCCAAGAGGGTAAGTTTCACCTGAAAATTTCATAATGTGAATTCAAATCTTGAAAAATGGTTATACATGATGCAGAAGACTCTCAAGAATGCCTACAATAAACGTTTATTGCAAATAATGATTATGTAAGCACTTTTGCCAAGACTGTTAAAGTTAGAGCAGAAGCTGTATGTGTATCTGGGCTTAAATGTCACTATCACTACACACAACTCGTCATGACTAGATAGTCTATGATAACAGCAGCCATATTAAAAGCTAAGACTATCTAGTCATGATCATCAGGACTAGCTCGAAGCCGGCACGGTATTTCTGAACGGGAACAATACTGTACTGTAATGTACATATTCTGTCGGTCGCTGTGATGTCACAAATTGGAATTCTGCCACCTGATTGGTCAATTACGGCTCTTCCAAGTTATTCCCTGGAGTGAAAGATTACCTTTGAGTGAATGATGAAGTCAACAAAATCGCGCTTTGCAGCAAAATTACTCACTGAAATGATTTCTTTTTACATAATATCATCAAAAATTATATCCTTCTGCTGTATCTCAAGAAAATATCTTGAGATCAGATCAAAAATTGATTACATATTATAAGAAAACTTCCAGCACTCCATAGACGGTCCATAATAAGTTTCACGCCAGTCGCAGAGAGTGTGTGTGCCAAATTCAACAACTGCGACCGACAGAATACAACAATTCGGGTTGCCAAAAATTATCAATATCAGCCCAATTCGTGGGCGGACGCGCGAAAAGTCGCCCAAATCACCGAAAAGTCCCCCAAAATTGAAAAGCGCTCAAAATTGAAGTTAGGGAGCAACCCCCAAATCCGAGTACCCCCCCCCCCTTCCCGGGGCAAGAATAGTAACAGGTGTATGCATGTCCACAGGTTACTTGACCGTTGAAACCTCCATTTGAGTTTTGATTGACCCTTTAAACATTTATTCATATATCGCCAGCCACCACCAATCACCATTTTCCGAAGATCAAACTACTTTACCTCGCCGACAATGTGAAGTTGGAAAGAGTCAGCTTGCTCTTTAGACGTGTGCGGATGCCACACACACTTCAACAGCTTCGGAAACAGCTTACGTCTTCTTAGGACACTTAAATTTGTATTAACTATGCTTTACAACTCCATTGCTTGACCATTAATTACTTGAGTTATCCAGCAGAAGTGCTTCCGGGAGGTGCTTATGGAATCACACCACTAAATAAACTAGGTGTAGCAGACGACGTCAGTGCTGAGACAGTGTTGGCGTCCCAAATATGGCCCTTGCCTAAATGAAGAGTCACAAAATGTTGATAAGTTGTATCTTTAAATGAAATGTGAAATTAATCATAATGTGTGGACTAATAACAAACCATTTGGGTGGTAAATATTTTGTCTGTACCATTTTTGTATAATTTCTGACTCTGAGGATTTGGGGAAACTGAAATTTTTAATTTATAGTAACATTCAACTAGGCGTGGACGTTTTGAAAACAGGCAAATCTTTCGATGCTCTGTAACTCAAAAAATCAGCCTTCATCATATGACTTTTTCATTTTTGTTGAAGAGGTATGGTCCTAATCTTCCCCAAAAATCCAGTTTTGACATAACCAGTCGCTTTATAGCCGAGAAATTGACGTTTGGTGAGAGGTCATTTTGTACACAAGTCTATGGGGAGTTATTTAGTGGTGTGATTCCTACAGAATTCATGCATCAGATATGGCCCAAGCCTTGTTTGAGTCAGGTCACGATGAACTTGAATGTTGTCTGCAATGTGTAAGCATCAATCTATACTCTAGAGATCAATTTGGGCCGATTTAAGAAGTTTGCGAGTAAATTCAAATGGTGAGTTTTAGGTGCCAATATTGAGATCGAATCAGTTCCTAGCCTAGGCTTGATCACAGGTTTTTACTTATGACGTGACTCACAATCGCAGCCGTGACACTGACTGTGGTTAGTGATCAAAATTTTGCAGCCATTGCACTAGAGTATGTGTACAATGTGCACCTCTTCATTTTCAAAATTTATCATTAAGAGGGGCCAGGCCTCTAGCCTAGGAATAGGTATAGTCCGGTAGTCATAGCATGTAGCTTACCATGTCTTTTTTTTTAAACATACTACTACGCGGCCAACATTTCAGTAACATTCGATTGGGCGGGGTAAACCGGGGGGAGGGGGAAACCCACACTGTTGGGGTGAATCAAGCTGCATACAAGCTTATCCATGAAGAACAAGACCCTAGTCTCAGATTGATGATCAGCAGTTGCCTTTGCATGATAGGGACTGTGCATGAATCCCGAGCACTTGTTCTTGTGACGTGAGGATCGTGGTGTAAATTTGGAATGATCAAGTGCAAAGTCCAAGAAAATGGGAAATGCATGATCACAAATTTAAAGGGATTCATTCTTAGTCCCTGAATTATATAAAATCAATGATGAGCAAGATTCTAATTAAAAAAGACCTTCGATCAACATTTCAAGGCAGTTTCACACTGTGCACTGTTGCCCCTGGAATTTATGGCAGCACATCCTGTGTGATGTTTGATTTGATTGATTAGATTCTAGTTCAGTGTGTTAATCACAGAAGAAAAGTTGCACAGACATGTGTTAATATCACAAAAATTAATAAAAATTGCATAATGGGGCTGTTGAGGCCCACTTGGCGTGAGTGAATACAACCATCTATTTCATCCATATGTTATACATTACGAAATGATCCATAGTGCATTTTTTGCTGCTCAAAAAAGCCATCAGAACCCCTACTGCCACATAAAAATTTCGGTGCGCCCATGCCAAGTAGCGGTCCCACGCTAGCATCGGTACGCCCAACCAAATGACGTCACTGGCGACCAGAATCCTTTGCTCTTTTTTGTGTCTCAGTAGGGGCGCCAGTGTATTTTTTACTGGGATTTAAACACATAATTTTCCCCATCATCGCCGTTTTATTGGAGACTAAGATCTAATTTCATATCTGATATAAGGCTACGTTATCACGGATGATCGGAGTTGGATGATGTTGTGGTGATGGTTTGTTTTTAAGACTTTCAAGATCGACGATCGGAGGATCAGAATTCGAAGTTCAGAATTTGGAAGCGGTTGACTAAGTCTATCAGATATATCTTATATGTGTTATCCCTATTACATGGTTTGCCCGCGGCCTCAGGCTCTTGCGAGGTATTAAGTGGGCTTTCCTAGGCCAGGTTAGCTCCCCCTACGTAAGTCCACACTTGACCGCCAGGGCATTATTTGGGATATGTGTGTCCCTGTGTCGTGTTTGCTCCCTTGCATTAGTTTCATTGTTTTTTCGCCCTTGTCGATAGCCCGCGGTTGGCAGCCATGTCTTTTGTTCTTCTATGTTCACCTGCTATGCCGAGGATCCTCAAAAATTGTTCTTAAATTTTTTGGGGGGGAGGGTGTGCCTGTTTCTTCTTGCCGTCCTTCTTGTCATCTGGCCTTTTCTGTCCACCCTTTGGATTTCCTGGTTC
>JAMKCH010085129.1:0-96757 GCA_023653785.1 Ophioderma brevispina
TACTGTAAACATTGATCGTCCCTAATTTGAGGGCAGATAATTTAGTCCAGGTATAGAGAACCCCTTAATTCAGTATCCCAAGCAAATATCAGAGTGATCTCGGGGGCAGATCCACCAGAGATCCAACAACTCATGCTTATTTGGAACTCTGGATTCAGTACGTTGCTATGCGTCTTTCATCCGTTCATGGACGACCAATGATAAATTTACACACAACTTCTCATTTCCATAACAATAAATGATAAATACTAATTATCATTAATTTAATCTATCATAATGAAGTACCTAATATCGCTTTGTGTCCCCCATGCCTTATTATTTCGCATTTGAAGCGCGCTAAAACGAGAACAAAAGATGAACCAAGCAGGAATAATGTGTTACCATTGCCTACAAGAAGATTGACCTGCCTTTCAGCAAATTAAGACCAACACGGTAATTGTGTCCAACCAAAGTTTTAAAAAAACAACTAAAAAACACCAAAAAACAGAAAAAAAACTTAAAACAGCATCATTATCAAGCGACACCCACCGTGAGTATATTAACAAAACAAAAGCTCCCCTTGGGTTTGACGCGCGTTTGATCGAGAATAGACTAGTGGCAATATCATCAATAATCACTTAACCGTTCGCAATACGACAACCAGAGCATGTATTTTCAGACCCAAAAAAGTATTTGGACACATTTCAATGGCAACATATGAAATATGAAAACGAAAACGACGAATTGATATCTTTCAAACGTCACTGTATAATGATTATTAGTGTCAAGTGCGAAATTCTTACAAGTGGTCTCACCGACCTAACAGCCTTTATTACGAAAGGGATAGTAGCCAACTAATACATAAAATTTCTAGGTATCCTCATGATGTGTTCTTTTAGTGATAATATGAAGATACTTCACCTATGCAAAGGAAATGACGTTTAACGGGAATCTTTTTTGTTTATTCAACATCACTACTGAACCATCACTCCTATTATATCCAACACTTTACGTTACATGCTAACTTCCTTCGTGGGAGCGGTCTAAGCGTATTGCACGTTTATTGATTTTACTGTTTGGATATTCTCTTGTTGTCGGTTCGAGCCGGCTGTAACCCACTACTTTCAGCACATTAAAAGTACATGAGAGTAAGATCATTTTCTTTACTTAGGTCAGCCTTGGCCCATACGTTTATGATGTAAGTATAATTCCATCTATAGTTCAAATATTTCAACTTATTTAAGATACACGTAGTGGGGGGGGGGGAGGGGGGGGGGTGGTCCACCAAGTGTTAAAATAAAACCAAAAATAAAATAAAAACAAAAACAGAAAAAAAAAACATTAGAAAATCCATGATACAAGCACACACCGTGAGTATAGTATCAAGAAACCAAACTTCCCTTGTTTGTCGCGTGTTTTTGACGAGTAAAACCACTAGGTGAAGAGTATCCGTTACACGACCGCTAAACTACCGTAATACATAGCTCAGCATTTATTTCCAACCCTCAGAAGTATATTTGGTACATTTCATGAGCGAGATATGAAATTTTTTAGAAACGGGAAACCGAACGAGTTTAGAAAAACTTTCAAAAGGGGGTGCATGTATAGCGATTGACTTATGTGCAAAATGTGTGACAACTTACAAAAAAAACGGTCTCACAGACCTAAAGCATTATTACGAAAATTAATATTGACAGAATTTAGTTACAGTTTCTTTTATTCCTCATATGGCTTTTACTGCTAACATGAAAATAATTGACTTTCATACAAAGAAAATGATGTTTAACGGAATTCTTTTTTCAACATCAAGAATGAACCCTCACTAGCTTTATACAACAATTCGAATCTGAGTGACATTTCCTACGTGGCCGCGCGTCTAAGCGAAAGGCCGTCATTGATTTTACTTTTGGCGTTAGTAGGTTGTTTGTCAGGTCGAGTCCGCTGTGGCCAACCACTTCGACATATTAAAATTATGCTAGTATTCAGTTCTGATGAACATTCTCTTTAATTTGTAGTCTAACGGTCACCCTGACCATTGAAACTGATATGGAAGGATATGTAATTGTAGTATTCAGTTATGTTTTTTTTTTCAGGAGAAACACACAAGGTTGCACATTTCGATTTTACATGAATATTCAACAAAGATATTTTGTCTTTGTTTGAAAGTATTTCGTTTAAAAAAAATATATCTAACAGTGAAATACCTAGACGGAAAATGAGACAATTATTAAAATAATCCGGTGAGTTTCTCCAATTTGAACCGAAAACTTAATATCACCAGGGAAAATTCTGCCGTTATTGTATGAGAAAGCTGCTTCGTTCTTTCATACCGAGGACAAACTAGTTTTAAAATTTATCAAGGAAAACGATCATAAACTAGTGCTCCTGGACAAAAGTTGTTAAGGGGCCCTCGTACAAGCACACAATCTGCAATGTATTCCATTACATTGTCAGAGACCCTATATGAAAACTATCGATTCATAATATAAATTTCGTTGAAGTTAAGTTCTCGGGAATGTTTCAAGGGAATACAATTCGCCCGAATATTCTAAGCTACCTTTGATGGCCCACTGTCAGATAAGGAACTATTGATTTTTATGGTGTGTTCAGCCGGTTCGAGTCCGTCGAGGCCCTACCATTTCGACTTATTAATTAATGTTGTTATATTAGTACGTCTCCGTTGGTGCTTATATTCTTTTTAGTTGAGATGAATTAAATTTATGATATAAAGTAGGGAAATTCAAGTATGAAAGTACTGCTGGTGGTATGAGCTTTTCATCTTTAATATCTTTGTTCAAATAACCTCGTAACAGTGAAACAGTTCATATGGTTCAATTTCATGCACCAAAATGGGTTATCGGGAGGGCAGGTGTAGACTGTGGATTTGTTGACAACATAAGGAAAGGAGGGACAAAGAGGAGGAGCGAACAAAAAGATGCACCAGGGGGCAGGGGTAAAGGAAGGAGGAGTGGCAGGACGATGGAGGGGAGAAGAGATTTGAGTAGGGAGGAGAACTCGGAAAAGGGGTAGGGAGGGAAATGGCAAAAAAGTGGGAGGTGTCCGGTGAAAAGTATAGGAGGCGGCGAAGCAATAATAATAAATAAGATTCGTCTCCTCCGGTAACTCATTCTTCTTTTACTTAAATGTTAAAAATTACCAGTGTGTATTAGTCACAAAAAGGCCAAATGACCAATATTCACTTCCACAATTTTATGCCTCTTTTAATTTTTTTTGGTGTGATGGAAAAATTGCCCGGGAACTTTAAATCCGAATATCTCAGTAACTGAAGGAAATATTCATGTCAAAAAACACTAAAAGTTTATTTCCAAACTATATAAATTTATAAAAATCTCAACTTTGGAAAGCTTTTTGATGTGTTATTGTACAAAAATAAAGGAATCTACCAAAAAACGTTCAACGTAAAAAAACACAAGTTTTAAAGATTAAAGCCGTATCTAAAGTTAATAAATGTTAAGAGAACCCAAAGTACCCTCAAGTTGCGTCTGCCCACCATTGGCAAACTTACAGCGTCCCATTTCTTCTCAATGCCAAAAGAAAATATCCAGTTTTCCCACCCATCAAACTCCAAACAGTCCAAATATAATTTATAGTTTTCATGCTAGATGCTAATGCATAATGCAGGGTCAAAACAACCCTTCTTCATACGTGAGACAAAAAGAGCAGGGGGACCTTCTATGTCTTTAGTACCTTCGTACTGTAGGGTATTCACAGACACCCCACGCTGGTACAATACCCCAGAAACATACGTGAGTTAGACTGAATCATAGAAATCATAACCAAAAGACCTTCTAAGAACAGTTCGGACTGCAGATCCATAGAAACACATTTTTCCTGGGAAGACAATTGCTGGTAAAAGGAGATTGGCTTTATCGTATGAATACCTCTCCAACACAAGACATCAAAAAAGAAAACAACGCAAAAACACAACTAAGAAAGAACTATAATTTGAAAAGTATTCAAGTCAGAACAAGAAGCCCTTTACACAAGAAATAGGAATACAATTCAAACTGCAAAAATATAACCTTAAGCAACAAAATGCAGTTGGATTATTAAAGCAACAATTTGGTTATAATGATTATGGTTCCTATAAAGAAATGCACAAAAAGTTCTCAACAAAGAAATTAGGAATGGAAAAATGGGACAAAGTTTGCCAATGGGGCAGACGCACTTGAGTGTACTTGGTGCTCTTTAACATTTATTACTTTATACGGATGTACTCTTTTTAAATTGGTGGGTTTTTACGTGAACGTTTTTTTTGGTAGATATGGATTTTAATCATCTTTCCAAGCGCCGAAATTCCAAGAGGCTAGCTTGGTAGGCGAAGTCAAAGGTATGGTAGTACAGTGGTAACATTCAGAATTAAAAACTTTACTAAGTATTAGTTCTATCATAATGATTAAATAAAAAAAAAAGAATTGCCGTCGTAACTAAACCGTGCCTGTTATGACTCGTACTATTTGCTTCGAATTGGCTCTTTACTAAAAAGGTACACTTCTATCCAATGTCCTTTGATGAAACTTGGAAGCGGTAGTGTGGATGCAAGAAGAAATAACCCCACTGGCAACAAACGGAAGGTACTCAGTCAAGAAGCAAGTAATTGTTACAAGAGTGGTTTCTTTTCGAAGGGGAAATAGTACTGACTTATGCAAAAAAAAAAAGGTACAAAAGGTCTCCGATAAATGAAATTAGAGGCTCCACTACGTTCCAAACTTTTTAAAGGGAAATAGTAGAAATTGCTTCTCCAAGGCTTCAGATGGATTCAAGTAATATGTGTGTTAGAGTGTGTAGGCAATCTACGCAATCTATGTGATTAATTGGAGTGCAAACGCCCGAACAAGGTAAGGGCATGAGTTTGAAACATTGCAGGGCCTGGCAACCCTAACTATCAGTGATTTGGACCTACAGAACGCTCGTCTGATGTTAGGAAATTATGCATTTTGTCTAGATAATGAAACAAAACTTAAACATCATAATGTCCTCAATTATCTTCTAAAAAGAAACTGAAATTGTTGCTTTCCTTATAAATGTCTCATTTAAGGGATATTTCTTGATCCATTCGTCTCCCGACTTACCTACAAAGTTGAGAATTTAATCCATTTCAACCGTTTAGCCTTAGTAATCATTGCGTACTTAATCTTACGTGTAAATTTGTTCGTATCTGTAAGAAAATTGTAACGGACAGAAATTACAGCAACAGTGGTCTATGGGACTGTGGGAAACAAGCAATTTGCTCATTAATGCAAAAACCGCAAGATTGGAATCTTCTCAAATTTTGTGAATAAGCTTTCTTAATAATATCTAATGAACAATAAATAAAACAAAAAGTACTGGAATCTCGAAAATTGCCACCTTTAAGGCAAGCCAGTATTAGATATATATTTTTAACGGTTGTATATTTAAGGAAACGTTTGATGATCTCTACCTCTCTTTCTCCAACACAGGCTATGATGAGGTTTCATTTTGCGTTCCTGTCTTTGCTTTATTCACATCATGGGTACTGATCGAAGGTTCATTGTAGTATGGGATAAAACATTTTTGAAAGGTCTGAAATCAGAACCAGCATGGCAAACAAAGAGTAAGTATAACACTTGGTCGTTATTTATTGTTATTGATTACTGTTATTGTATTTGTTATTGCTATTTATTATTTTTAGAATTATTGGCACAAGCAGGGTTAGTCTATTTGACTCACTCTTATAGTTGACCCACTAACAAACACAAGTCAACTATGCATCGACTAAACTAAAAAATGGGGTCAAAAATTTTGACCCAAAAGGGTCATTTCACAAGTTTTTGACCAAAAAAGTGATCAACATTGTAACCCATTTTTGAGTCAGGACATAGTTGATCAAAAACGGGGTAAAAAAATGACCGTTCGTGAAATAATTTTTAGAGTGTACTAGCTAGTAGCTACATCAAAATAAATAATTCAAGGGCATACTTTGGATAAAATTTCAGAATAGGCCTATCCTTCAATAATGGTTTTTGTCAAATTTTCGTCGTTCTTATGTAACAAATATTTAGGTTACAATTTATAGACCCAAACATTTGAACACTTGCAGCTCAAAAGGAACAAGGGAGTACATGGGTTATATTGGAAAATTCCTACCGATGACCTCGTGAGGAAACATTCTGAGCTGCCACGGGTGTAGATTAAGATAATTTTTCTATTTTTAGTACGATCAGGTGAAAGATTTTCAATTAGTTCATTGATTTGGAATAATTGGATCATTCTGAAAACAATTCACCCAGAATGAATTGAACCCTTACACGATTGGAGGATTAAAATATCAAAATGCAATGAAAGAGCAATACCTTTTAATCGGAAAGGTGATTTATGTGTTAGTATAGGTTGTAACACGTCTATTACGTTTAAAAGGTGACGTGTAGTTTAGTGTTCAGTACTGGTTTTATAAACAACTATTGAACATTTTAAATATAACCTCACCCTTGTATAATGTGAGCAATAAAGTGGCCAAACTATTTTTTAATCCAGCATCTTCTAAATTACTTAAAAAGTTAATTTGCCAACTTTTTAAACAGAAAGGCCTGTAACAGTTTACACGGTGGGATATGTCTATCTACGTTTTTTTCGTAACATATCACGGCCGATGACAAAAACTCAGTTAACTATGGTTGAAATTAATAAATATTTCTAAAACCCAATAAAAAAAACCGCAAATTGTTGATATAACTGAAGCTATTTATTAGCTTTAAATTTGCTGCAAGATAATTCAAATCGGGTTGGGTATACTATAGACGAGCTACAGTCTTTTAAATTCTAGTAGTTGTTTTGCGCTCTGTTCACGTTCACATTAAATGAACCACGGCGTTCATGGAAGCAAATCAATGTTACAGGAGGAAACGGGCCATTTAGTGTAAAAGTAATTGTGACAAATTATACCCAAAAAAAGCAGGAGTTAAAAATTACCATTGATCACTCGGCAATCATAAAAAGTCATTGCAAAATGAAGTAATAACTCGGTAGAACAAATATCAGTTTCTGGAAGAGTTGAAGAAATTATGCCATAGGAAGAAGAAGCACACCTCAGTGACAATCTTTTGAGGGTAGAAAAATGTATTGTCTTTATTGTAGACCAAAATTGCCAAAACTTTTAAAAAAGTGTTTCAAATAAATCTTACAGTATCATGGTTTTTGCACCACCTAATATTTAATAGACCACTTACATTAACATAAACATGGAATACCCCTATGTGTTTGGCTTCATTGATTGCCGTGCATTTAATGGGAATCCGTGGAAGAGCGTAAATCTCCTAATTGATTTGAAGGCTGTAGCTAGGTCTGGTATCCAACAAATGTGAATGTGCGTTATAGCAAATTATAGCTAATAAAATAAGCTTTCCGTAGATACCACAGGTGTTGAGATACATGTTTTTTAAAGAGAAAATGGCCGGGACACAACCAACGTCCATTTTTTTCTGACTCGCCCTGTGCTACCACGCAGGTGAAAAGATTACAGGTGTGATCAACCTCCCCGATTCAGATTATAGTAATTTGTTATGAATAAAACACAACATACCTGTAAGAAAAACAAAAGTCAAGAGTCTTTCTAGGAAGTCGATTAAGATTACTGTTTTTGCCACCAACTTCTATTTATAGCTTGTTTATAATTAGGTACACCTCCTTTTAATGGTCGACATTTTGTGCTACCCGTATCTTGAAAATTAAATGGACTAAATATTCCCGGGCTAATATTTCTAATTTTTCAGCTGCAAGTTTTTCAGGACAGCTGATTGGCTGCTCTACGATGGCTCGCAATTTTACGACACACTAACAATGGCACAGGTTTGTATTGAAGTCTCTTACAGTTCTTAAGCCGGCCATGTTGTCATTTTGACAGGTGTGTGTGTGTGGGGGGGGGGGGGAGAACACTTATAAACCCAGCCTCATTATACCACGATCTACTAAGATAATATCAGTGATTCACCCGAAAGATTCAAAATATTTGAAACTACAGAAATAGCTTATAATGAAGGGCAGTCTGTAGAATTCCCTAAGTTATTTTTTGCAACTGAAATTTTAGCAGAAAAATCGAAGAACAGCAGCAGTGCCAACAATGAATATCATTCAATCACCGTGTTGTAGGTAAGTGTCCGTACGGACAGAAATGATTAAAATATATGATTGTGTCCTTATTAGGTGCTTTCAGTCTTAGCACTTGTAGGGTACTGTTAGGATACCTATTACTATTACAGGAATGCAAAAATCTGATTTTTTATGATTTTTTGATTTTCTGATTTAGCAAATCACTGAAAGTGCCTTTAAAGCATGCATGTAAGCCTTTTTTCCGGAGCGGCATCTGTAGCTACACTGTAAGATCGGTGTCTACTCTCTAAAATGCCAAAGACTGAATTTCACTCTTTAAAGGAAATGTGTCAGAGTCTGAATATTTGGAAAATTTGGTATGGATGGAAAGCTTAAGTAACGTCTGATTCAATAACTCAAACTAAGTTGAAATTGTCCACATTGTTGAATATTTTGCCCTTTCAATTTTCCGCCCAATAGCTTACTCGAAAACGATTCCGACAAATCCACATCGCAGGCAAATGGTGACGTCAAAAGTGATGACCATCCATAATTTTCGTCGTCGTTGTAACCATCATATCGCAGTGTTGCCACTTTCCTATAACTGGCGATCGATGTGTTTTTATATCAATAATAATTAAAACACCACGAATGAACAAAATATGTCATTCTGTAACTTATTTTCTAATTTTAGTATTACTTCATTAATCCATCAATATACAGTTGTAGCAATAACAATGGGGTAAACACGATGTTTGGGTCATCACTTTGACGTCACGAGGAGAGCAAAATTGGGCGCTTTTGATCAATGAAGCCGTGGCGAAAATTCCGCCCGTTTCTTCGTATGTCAAAAAGCAAAAATTAAAATCCTCTATTTTGTTAATTTTACATCAAATTGTATTTTTTTTCGGGAATTCGTGAGGTATGTACATATATTTATGAATGTAAGTCAAACTGAGCTTGACAAAAATCTTGACATATTTCCTTTAAGAATGACTACAGGGCTCACTTAAATAGAAAGGTAAATCCCAGGTCATAACTAATCTACTTCCTACCACATATTCACTAGTATTTTTATGTTGTAATAAACTATGTTCTTCCAAATAAGCTTGTTTGCTACACCCAATTAATTTTTTTGTTAATTTAATTATATGTGAGGCCCTTGATATTCTGGTTGTTACTGAGTCCTGGATGCGTGGAAATACACTTGATGACTCTTTAATGCTGATCTAAGTACCACTTTACCAGATTTTAATTATTGTCAACTGCCTCGTTTATCTCGTGGTGGTGTTTTCGTTCTTTATCACCATTCTTTCAAGTGACCATGAATAACGCAACTCATTTAAGTCTTTTGAGCATCTAGACTTTTCGGTTAGTCCTGGATCCTCCTCCTTGAATCTTTTTTTGCCTCTTCTACAGACCATATCCACCTGCAAAAACAAACTTACATCGCAAATGTTTTTGCAGGATTTTTCATCTTTGTTGGAGGAATCAACTGCCTCACCGCATCGTGTTTTTTTACCGGTGATTTTAATTTCCGTGTGGATGATGAAACAGATAAGGATAACTGTCCTTATTAAAATCTTAAATTCAACCAATCCTCACAAATACATTCAAGGTCCCACACATGTTGCAGATCTTGACTTGATGGTTTACGTAATTCTGATCGCCTCATTGGTAGCACTAAAATTATTCAGGACTACCATCTGATATTATGCAGTAATTGGTGCATTTGATTTTGCTCGTCCAGAACCAACACGAAAGTTTGTTGTCTATCGTAGACTTCGTGACATGAAATTTGGAACAGTTTAAATGTGATATTCAATCTGCGCTGGTCAAATATTGATTCGACATCGCTCAACTTTGCCATGCTGTTCAATGATGTGCTGCGTGAGCGACTTGACAAACATGCACCAAAAAGACCATAAGGGTTAAACCAAATGCACCATGGTAAACAGACAAGGTTCGGGAAGCAAGCGAAGTAAAAGGAAGCTAGAGCGCAAAATGACAGAATCTAACCTTCAGTTGACAAAACCTTTTCCTTGAGCAATGTGAGATGTACAAAAACCTGATTTGAAGATCCATATGTATGAGTAACGCAAGGAAATCTCTGTATGTAATGACAAGCAAACTTTCAGAAGGTCACAAGCTGTGTTCCTTGCGCAAGAACTTTAATTCTTCCATGGAAGGTGACGCAATACGTGACAAGCTAGATAATGGTTTTGGCAAAGATAAGTGTAAGGTGCCTGAAACAATGCACCAGCAGCTTTGCTGAATTTGAACCAGTGACAGAGGGCTGTGTTTGGGATCTTGTTATGCAATCATTTAACGGACGTGCGACTTGAATATGCCAAACATCCTATTGAAAGGTGTTTAGACATCTTGGTTCCTTATATCACCAAAATTATTAACGAATCTTTGGAGTTCGGATGTACCGTCAATTTATAAGTTGGCCCATATAAAAACCGTCTTATCAAAAACAGGGCTTTGATCTTAATGATCTGAAAAAATATCGGCCCATAGAGAATATGCAATCAGCATATCGCCAGTTCCATTCAACTAAAACAGCTATGCTTCATGTAGTGAATTATCTGCTTTTGGCGTTCGACAAGGGAATGAAGCAGTTTATTTTGCTTGATTATTCTGCCGCATTGACACCATCACCCATTCTATCTTTTTTCGAGCGTCTACAAAGTCGGCACGGCATTGGAGGCACTGTGTTACGATGGTTTAAAATCATATTTTACTAATCGTTCCCAAGCGTTGTAGTGAATGATAAGGTTTCAGACATTCATATCCTTCCTTGCGGTACCCCACAGGGATCTGTCAAGGGACTTCTTGATTTCATCCTATATACTGCCTTTGCGTGACGTGATTTGTGCACATAGCGGAATTTCAATGATTTATGCAGATGACACACAACTGTATATAGTACTGCAGTCATCCAACACTGAAAGCTATTAACAAATTACTGGAAAGTTGTATCTCTGATGTAAGATCTTGGGCCATCACCAATGGGCTGAGGCTGAATGATTCAAAGACGGAGATTTGTGCATTTTCATTCTAAGTCTACCAGCTATTATTATGGGTGATGCCAGACTGCCGAATCTGCTAAGATCTTGGTGTTAAACTGGATAGGACACTTCAAATGAAAGATCACATTAGGAACATCGCACGCTCTGCGTCTTTTGGAATCTACAAGATTGGACGGATCCGTAGGTATTTATACAACCTACCACAGAACGCTTGGTTCATGCTTTTGTGTCCACTAGATTATAGACTGTAATAATTCTCTGTTGTGTGGTCTTCCTTTCAGTCATATTGCACCTTTGCAACGTGTACAGAACTCGGTTGCGAGACTTGTCACGTTGACTAACCGATATGATCACATTTCGCCTGTTCTGAACAATCTACACTGGCTAAAAGTTAAAGACCGCATCCGTTTCAAAATTTCACTCATTACCTATAAGATACGAAATGGTATGGCTCCCAAGTACCTCGAGGACCTTATCTCGGATTATAATCCTAGTGTGTCTCTACGCTCATCGTCGAAAGGTCTTAGTGCTGGTCCACGAAGTAAGACTATTAGAGCAGGATATCATAGGAGCCTTATTTAAGGAATTCGTTTACCTCACACTACAGAAAAGGTTTGACACCTTTGGTAGTTAGTATGGACCCTCTACATCAATGCTAGGTAGGTAGTACACTCAAATTGTGGTATCACTTTTTCAATAGGGGCCAATTTAAGTTTACACAGGGGTCAAACTTTTAAAATGCCCCAATCATGTTGAATTGTATGCCATATTGTCCATCTAATCATAAGGATTCCAACAATGTATAGTTTGTATCACCTGCGATCATTGGTTTTGGAGTTATGGGGTAAAAATGGCTAAAATGGTAAAAAAAGGGTCAATCTCAATTTGTACAGGGGTCAACATTAAAAGTTGATCTGATTATATTTGAAATACTTGCAAATTATTGCCTGAGGTAAGAGGACTCCAAAAAATATAGTTTTGATTATGTTAAATGTTTACTTACGGAGATAAGTATCAAACAAGGTCAACGCCAATTGGATTATGTTGCCCTATGACCTATTTTGTCGCATAACATGATAACTATACACTGCAGATGGTACAAACTATTCCTTATTTTGACGCATTAAGCTAGATGAACAACTCTCATTTTTCAACAAAATTGGAGCAAATTCTGATTTTGACCCCTGTACAAATAGAAATTGACTTTTTTCCCCATTTTAGCCATTTTTACCCTATAGACCGTATTCAATATGACGTCAGCCACCAGACATGTTGGTGGACAAGATGCATACATTCCAGGACTACAATACATTAAGCTATCAATCGATCCATGTTTAGCGATTGCACAGGGATCATTGACAGGTGAATGTATTGTAGTACTGGAATGCGTCTATCTTGTCCACCAACATGGCTGGCTATTGAATACGGTCTATAACTCCAAAACCATTGGTCATAGATGGTGCAAACTATACATTTTTGGAATCCTTATGACTAGATGGACAATATGGTATACATTTCAACATGATTGGTGCATTTTAAAAGTTTGACCCCTGTGTAAACTTAAATTGGCCCCTATTGAAAAAGTGACACCACAATTTGAGAGTACTACCTACCTAGCGTTGATATAGTAGTGTACTCGATTCCCATGCACCTCCTCAACAGCGTTCCCGCATTATTAGACCACGATCACCTTGGTTTAATAAAGATATTGATGATGCCAGACGTGAACGTAGACGTTTAGAGAGAAAATGGGTAAAACTAGAAATAGTGTCGATCTGGATGCATATACTGTACAATCAGCAGTGACTGGTAAACTCATTCATCACGCTAAGGAGGTTTATTACAGAGAACAATTAGAAAACGCTAACAACAAAACCATGTTGCTACTATGCATAAGCTTCTGAACCCCAAAACTAAAAACTCCCTAACGGATTCATATACTGAATAAGAAGCTCAGTTGCCAGGTTGCCAGGGTTTTCAGCGACAAGGTATATAAATAATCAGACGGGGACCTTGATAATCCAGGTCCAGTCCAACTCGCTGAATGATCCAAAGGAGGGACAAAATGATGAGACCGTTCCAAATACAGGAGTTTAATCCAGTCACTGGTGAAGAGGTGTCACCAAGGGATTATGTCAACTCCATCAAAAACATGTTCTACCATCCACCATTCCATTGGTGTTACGGAGAATGTTGCAAATCTGGCTGAGCCATAACAATGATAATTAACAAGTCTATCCGAACTGGTGTTTTCCCAGCGAAGCTCCGGGAAGCTTGCCGTGAAACCCATTCTCAAAAAGCCGTCCCTAGACACGAGGTGCTCAAAAAACTATCGCTTCTGTGTCAAACTATTAGATGGCGTGTCTACTAAGTTCATGGAAGAAAATGAGTGATTGACCAGATAAGGATCATCGTGTCTCAAATGACTTAAATGAGAAGTTCTGCAGCTACAAGGAACGAAACAGCACTGAAACGGCATTTCTGCGTGTCAAGACCGACTATCCTCAATGCAATTCTACAAACAGTAAGGCAGTTGCTATTGGCTGCTAGATCCTTTCTGCAGCTTTGAATGACTGATCTATGCATTCTTTGGATAGGTTACGTGATAATTTCAAAATCAAAAGGTATGCTTACAGTGGATGAGGTCTACCTGTAGAGCCGCCTCTTTTGTGTGCGCTTGGGATGCAATTTCAAACAAGCATCATCTCCTTCGGTCTTCCTCAGGGTTCTGTGGTCGGGCCCTCTCTTTTTCATAAGGTACACATAATGTATCGCATCAATCATCCGGAAGAACAATATTGCTTATGTATGTGATGGTGTGCAGCTCTATTTGACAATTGATCCTAAGAATGATGGTGCTGCCAAAAATTGCCTGTCAAAAGACTCTCTCTTTGTATTGATAAATCGCGAGTGGACTGCGCCTTTGTTTTTTTGGCTGTTTTTTGTAAAAAAAAATCAAATTGATGATGACAAGACAGAATTTTCATCGCATGTTTTTCATCTATTACACAAGTCGCTCAAAGCTATGACCATCAGGGTCGGGACGGGATGTTCCCCAGTCATCGGCAATTAGAAACCTGTGGTCGGGTTTGGATTCAGACCATGTCGTATGACTGAACCAGGAAGGTAATCAGCAAGTCTGTTAACTTCCACCTTCGCAATATTCACGGATCCGCCGCGTATTAACATTGGAGGTTGTCATCCTCTCGTCCGTCACCGATTTTATCTCACATTGACTATGCCAATTCACTTTTGTATGGGATGTCGGCCAGAATATCGAGTAAACTTCAGATTTGCAGAATAGAGCAGCCAGGCTCGTGTTCAGATCTGGTAGAAGGACACCAGCCACACCACTCCTTAAAGAGCTCCATTGGCTACCAATTAGTGAGCGCGTTGTCTTTAAGCTTATGCTTATACTTACAAGGGGATTTCCGGAACTATTGCCATCTGACTTGTCCGAATACCTCTCTGTATATTCCTGGCAGGCAAGGATTTCGTTATGCAGATGAACAAGACGCTCCTTCACTGTTTTCCACACAAAAAGGTCAGTGGGTGGACCGGCTTTCAGCAATGCGGGCCCCTAGCCTATGGAACTATTTGCTATCTCTGTTCGAAACTCCAAGTCCTTGTTACTTTAGAAAGCTCTTAAAATTTCATCTATTCCTAAGAGTTGATCGTGTTCTGTACTCAATTTGTTGTTTTTTTTTTGTTACTGCCTCACATGATATTTAATTATTGCAGCTGTTTTCTTTTTTTAATTTATAGTTGATGTTAAGTACTGATCTCATAGTTCATCTGTACATAACCTGTTGTATCTATTACTATGTGTAGGTATAATAGTAATTACTCTATTTTGTATATAGAAGGTCAATACTAACTCCCAAAGGTGTGTCAAAACCTTTCTGCAGGAGTGAGGGGTAAACGATGGAGTTTGACCTGGGTCCTCAGCTTCCTCAACTATATGTTTGGTACCGGGCGTTTGCAATTGCAGCTACCCTCCGGGTGGATGTTAGAAATGCACCAACGTTTGCACTTTTATAACTACATGAAGACATGCCTTTTTTTATCAGAGTGAGTTAGTCGGGTGGCAATTGGTCATATGCGAACCTCCTTTTTTTAATAATTGAAATCTTAAAATCATTAGGTTTTATTAGTGTAATGTCTTTTATTTAATTTATAGATTAAGAAAACTGTATTTTTTGGTGTGTTTGTGTGATTATGTACAGGCATAGGACACTTCGTTGTAGCGATTTATAAGTGACAATTATTATTATATTATTTAGTAGAGATTTTATCATTTTGCAAATTATCAAAAGTAAATCTGAGGCCAAAATATTCTTTGAAAGGCACGAATGTGTGGGCCCTGTAGTCACTCTTTTAGAATGAAATTCACTATTTGCATTTAGAGGAGTAGTAACAATGTAACCATTTTTATACAAGCCAATTTTGTAGATACGATTGATTAGCATCGCTCAAGGAACATGTTAATTTGAATACATTTGGCGACACTATAAAAAAACCTTTCCACCATAAATACTAAAAATAAATATTCAAGTTAACATTTATGGGTATGTCAATCGTAAAAGTTGCAACATTTTCTTTAAAATTTATAAATGTCACGTAAAAAAATAATGCCGCTATTGATACTCAGTAAATCGCCCGGCATTTCAAAGGACAAAAGCACTCAGTTTTTTTTTCAGTTGAAAATTCAGTTTTTTGGTATTTTTGTTATTGCCCATGTAAACAAAATATTGCAAGCTATTGGTGGGGTATCACCGCTTCGATTTGGATTGAGCTGCCTCGTTCACGAATAAAGAACTTGACGTCGAGATTCTACTGTGAGTTCAACTAACTTTTACCATGTTGACCGTAGATTTCATCATCTATTAAGAAAAATGAATTGAAGATGAAAATAATTATTATGTCATGAAAATGTGGTTTGGCAAGCCGTGACCTAAAACATCTTTGGGCAGAACCAAGGACGAGTAACTTCATTGCTGAACCTTCTTTTTATTCACCAACGTTTTTAGAAAAAGTCAAGGGTATCCAGCTACATGTATACAAGACATGCAATATGGTACCATGCATTGCTGAGATAATAAAACCACTGTATTTCATATAGGTCGGTGAATAACAATGGTGTTAGATTTCTTCTAAAAACGCGGTAAATTATAATTGAATAGAAACGGGGTTACGCAGCAAGTTATGGTTAACCTGCCTAAATGATGAGCTATACAGTCAATATTAATTGAACGCACAGTAGAAGCTCAAGGTATATTTATTCGTGAATGAGGATGGTATTTTGGTGTTACATAATAAAAAAATAGCTCAAGATAAATCGGGGTGGTATAACACGTGAAATCTTTCAACTCATGTGCATGACTATACATGGCTCCGGCATGTCAGATAAAAGGAATCTGCAGTGATTTGTCCTCAGCATTTCGGGCTATTTAATGAATATCAAATAGCGCTATTATCGCTGTAGTCAATGTAGTATGATGTGTATCCACTGGTCACAATATTCAGGGAAGGATATTGAGATGTCGTTTTATTAATTTTAAAGAAAATGTGCAGCTTTTAGACTCGACGTACCCCGCGCCCGCTGTATTGAAAAAGTATAATATTAATCTATGCAGAAATCAGTTACTTCGCCGATATGCGTAACCAAAATCCTTTTCCGAGCATTGATGCGATGGCCTAGATGAAAGTCATGTCTTTGGCTGGCTGGTATTCTTAGAAGAAGTCTAACTTTAGACCTCTGTGTTTAAACCAGCTTAGTCCTACATTAAAGCCCACGGTAATTTTTACGTTTTTCAAATCCTGGATCCGCCCCTGCTTTGGTAACTATCGCTTGCTTCATGGGGAGTTTCCGTAACCTGACCACTGACCTCTACACAGGCTAGCGAGGCGGCGCCACCGTTGAATAGTCGCCGATTGAAACCACAGGAAGTTGCATTTGGCCCTCCGCAATATGGCTTCACATATTGTCAAAGTTAAAGGAATTGTGTATAACAATACAGGGGCGGATCCAGGAATTCTCAATGGGGGGGGGGGGGGCGCCCGTCACTATTCGCTTTTAAAATTGTCCGGCTCGCTTCGCTCGCCGGGTAGACCCATTTTTTCTCTCGGTTCTTAATTCTGAAGAGCGGGGGGGGGGGGGGGGGAGTGTCAACGCCTATATTTTATATTTTTTTCAAGACCAGAACACAACACAACAAAGAAGAGTACCCCCTGATCTTCAGAATTTCAAACATAGTGAAAAGAAATGTGTCACCAGGCGGCGCAAGCGAGCCTGAAAATTTTACAAATTGTGTCGGCAAGGGCGCCCACAAAAGGTCATTTTCATAGATATACAGGGCGCCCGGCGCCCTGTGCGGCAAAAAGGCATTTTTCTACATCTACAAGGCGCCCGGCGCCCTTTGGTTTGCAAAAAATAGGGGGGGGCGCGCCGGGTGCGCCCCCCCCAAATCCGCCTATGTAAACATAGAACATCTGTGTGGAATGTGCACCAGCAGGCGTATGCATTATTTCCCGCATATTGCGAAGGGCGACTCAGACCGGCCGCGATCCATGTGTAGAGGTGGTCAACGAACCTGACCCATCTGACATGTCAGATGGGTCAGGTTACGGGAACTCCCTGCTTGATGGCTGGGTGTCAACAGAATGTGCCAAATTGACCAGCATCTGTTGTTATAGGATGAATTAATGAATTGTTGAATGAATCAGTTGTTTACTCCATTAGAGTTTTATGAATAAGAGTGTGAGGAAAGGATTAACATTTCTACATGTACAGGTGGCTCAAACGGATAAAGTAATCTTTCTTGCCGGTCGCTTCTACAAAGTGGTCATTTGTTGTTCAGAAGGTTCAATTATAGTCAGATCATCTGACCTGGATGTGACCGTGCTATAGACCGTATTCAATATGGACGTCAGCCACCGGACATGTTGGTGGACAAGATGCATACATTCCAGGACTACAATCGATCCATGTTTAGCGATTGCACAGGGATCATTGACAGGTGAATGTATTGTAGTACTGGAAATCGTCTGTCCAGGGGTGTCCACCATCATGGCTGGTTATTGAATATGGTCTATAGGCCAACTTGAAGCTGGTATGCCACAAAGACATTTTGCAATGCATGATAGTCCTGTGAGAAAGGAGGTCATGCGGATTCCACTTAGTATTAATTAAGAAAAAGCGACCATTGCTTTCTTTATGAATACAAATTCCTTATTCCTGGAGACTGTGCATTTGTTTGTTCATGGACAAATAATTAGAGTTAATGTCTTATACTTTAGCTTCGAGTACAATGGCCAAATATCAAGCACGTGCGCTCAGTTTGACGACGAATAATATGTACAAGCCCGCAGGGGCGCGTGCCATTATGAGTCTGGTCAAACTGACCCAAGTGCATTGATTTTTGCCACTGCACGAGTAACTTAAAAAGATGCAGTCTTAACTAATTAATTATAAACGTTATTACATGCAGACATTTTAGCAAAAATGTGAACACGTCATAAAATCCATGCAGTAAATGGTCTAAGGAAAAGAGCCCATACCTGCCAATAAAAGAACAATCGATGTCGGGTGTAAACGTTCTAAGCACATCTGGTTACCATCATTACCATACCCAACGTACCAATATCAATGCAAATGATTTTTTGTCCATCACATTTCTTTTCTCTTATAATAACGTTTGGCACATTAAGCCACATCTTTTTAGAGACCCACCAGCAATCAAAGGGGAGGTACAAAATGGTGTCATTTAAAAGATAAATCAGGCTAATCCACTGCTGCAAGAAATTGGGTAGAGCCTACAAAAAACAATCTCAAATAAAATGAGAAAATGGGTGACATTTTTTTTTTTTTTTTTTTTTTTTAATTTTTTAGTTTTTTGATTTTTTAATTTGGTTTTTGTTTTACGCGGGCGCCTCCTTGGCCTTCCTTCATCACGTGGGTTGCTCTGGCTAGTGCTGGGCATATTCAGTGCTTACATACGTCAATATACAAGATGACGTCATCAATAGTAGCGACGTAACCTTCCAAAAATCAATACCTCACAAATTTCGCTCAAGACGTATTGGACTATGCATTGACCACTGGCAACATGGTATTTATGTGTGTTTGAACATTAACTTGGAAAATCGCATGTACGCCGGTTACATGTTATAATTCAACAAGGCCAAGAAAAAAGTTTGTATGAAAAAACCCGCCTCGAATAACTAAGTTAAATCAGATTTGCCCATAGTCTCTGTAACAAGGCTTATTTTTGGGTCAGGTGTAGAAGTAACCATTGTCCGGCGTACTCTAGTCCGGGAACAATGGTGAACAATAGGCAATCGAGTCGTTGACGCTTTTACACGGCAACAATTAGTTTCACGCTTTTTTATCCGTTTCGTCTATGGAGCCCCGACTATGGCTCCCTAACGACTATATATCTGCTTTCATCACACCGGTTGTGGGTTTCTTTTTAGGTGATATAAACGAGCAACAAACAAATGACCGCGAGCAGAAAAAGAAGAGTGGGCTTAAACGCAGGAGATATGGTTCGCCGTACTCATAGTGCGCTCACAAAGGATAAAGATAGGGCACACGATTCAGTTGGCTCTTCACGCAACATTCTTTTCACGCTTTACATTCTGTTGGTTCTGTCTATGGCTCTGGGCGTACCATATCTCATTTTCAAGAAAACCGGTGGCATACGTCAAAGATAGTGAATGTTTAATACCGTTCATGAGGGTTTTGATGTAAACTGACTACACCTTGACCCATCTGACACACTTTTTTTCTGACACACTTATGTATTCGAAAATCTTAACGGAATAAGCTCGTGCTTTATTCCCGTGAAGGGTTTCCTAAGTGTGGTACAGAAAAACTGTGTCAGATGGGTCAGCTAACGGAAACTCCCCTGAGAAATCTTCCTATATGAACTGTTTGTAATGCATTTTCCTTGGTGCTGGTCAACATGGACCTTTTTGTGTTTTTTCAAACATGAAGGTGCATAGGACAAACCTACAACTGACATATTGAGGATACATTCAAGCTGCCTGCTGGGAACAGTAAATTTACAAACAGTGTAAAATAATGATCTAGAAACTATATAAACAAATTAATTCAGTGTAAAATCATATTTAATAAAGATGTTTTGTTGTTGTTCATATTTCCTAATGTTTTTACTGCAAAGTATAATATGCTTTTGTATAGTATATATTTAATGGTGAAAATATGCTGTACCTGTAATAATGTTATTCCACCTTAGAAAAAATTGTATAAAATGCACGGTATTTTAACGCCAATCATGCAAGCTGAAAATTGCTTTATAAAAGTGTATTATCATAGGTTGAGTTTAAACGGGTGAATACCTAACCAACTGAGAAATTCTTATAAGAGACATTGTCTAGCAACAGATGTTTCAACTTGATTTCCACATTAGTAACACGTGTTGTTTCATTTTAGAATACATCTGACGTGATCAACAGGACAAGAAGCCAGTAGGGATCATCCCCTGAAACCAAATAAAAAATTGTTACAATAATAACTACTACGTATACACATAACAATATTGCAATACAATAAAACAAACTATACAAGTACCATACCAAGAAATGTTATCACGTATTTATCAATTGTAATTAACATAATAACGTTGTCTCTAAAAATGTGTCTTTAAAATATTAGCATTTTGGGGTTTTCACGTTTAGCAGCAACGTATTCCAAGGTATGATACTATTGACCCCCACTCAATATGAGTTCCAATATGCTCATCCACCAGGACACAGTTCAGTGAGTTACTTGTACATACATTGACCTGAACTGACCTTGTGTGATAGGGTATCTATATCATACCCAAAAACATGGAGTGTTGTGTATTTATAAATACATTGGTGAATGAACCTACTGACGTGCCAAGGAATTGAGGCGTTTAATAGATCTAGTGATATCACCTTAGATGCAAAATGTTGTGTGCATCAATTAAAAATGGTAGATTGTACCTTTTTCGGGTGAATGACTACTCATCTTAAACCTGCTTCAAAGTAAGTTTTGAATATGTAAGGTTACCGTAACTGATTATGCATGAATATAACTCAAGCTTCAGAAAGGTCATATGCAATTATACAATATTTGAAAAATGGCGTTAGTGGGAATCTGAAAATTTCGCATTGCATGTTTTATAAATTTCAATAGCGTGCTAAGTAAATATTGTGTGATTACCCCAAATAAGTTTAAGTCAAAATAAATCAAATATGCAACAATAATAGCATAGATAGGCCGCGTAAAATGTGATGGACAATAAAATACTCAATTGTTAAGATAGAATGCTACATTCGTGATACCAGTTTAGCACAGCTTCAGATGATATTTCAATGGATATGTCCGTACACCTGAGAAGGTTACCTGACCACTAATGAATTCACAACCTTAAACGGATAAAGCTGTAAAGGTTGTTGAATTCAGAGTGCTCGGTAACCTGTTTAGGTTACGGGAATATCCATGAAATATCATATTGAAGCTGTATCTAATACTGTATCACGAAATGTAGGCATTCAGCGATTGCATGATAGTTTTTCATTTCAATCGAGAATTATACCCAAAAAGTTCGTTTTATTTACCGCTTGATATATTAATACCGTTTTCCATTAATAGAAATTTGTTTTGTAAATCTCATTGTGTTCTGTGGTTTTCCCAATGATTTGATCATGCTTTACCTGAGGCTATTGGGTTTTGAACCATTTGTATGATCATTTTATTTTTAATTGTGTATAAAAATCGTCACGACCATAATATTGGTCGTATTATCCTGCAAGAATTATCAAACTTTAAAATTATGGACTTGTGTATACATTTATATATCATAAATCAAATAACAATGGTTTCCAGGATTGAACGATGAGGCACACCACAGTGCATTTTTTTCACGTTAGATTTACAAGAGTCATATTGTACATATGAGTTCTTTTACGTCAGAGGATAAATACCATATTAATGCTAATCCCTTAATTCCATAATGTTCAAGCTTGTAAAGTAATGATCTAATGGTTAATGGCGTCAAAAGCTTTTGAACAATCCATAATACACCTATAGTTGTATTTGTTTGTGTTCCTATTCTACATTATATTTCTGCATTTATTGTATTATCGACCAGGTCAATATGGCCATGCTAGTCTAATATTGGGTCTAAAAACCAATCGGTCTTTGTTTAAGCCTGTTTTGTTTGTCATTAATTTCGTAATTCCTTTTAAAGACAATTTTTCTAAAGAATCTTGGAAAACAACAGCAAAGTTGAAACTGACGGTGATTCCAGTAGGGTAACCCCCTTTAGCAATTTCAGACAGTTCATTGGGTTTACAAAGGTACAAATCGGTACCGTTGTGAAATTGTCTAACGTTGTCTGGAAAAGTTCAATATTTGTAAGATTTGATTTTAATTGTATTTTCATGGAAAAAAATAAACCTTTGCGATTTTATTTGATTGTTTTTCTGATTTTTTAAAAGATTTTATTTAATTATTTTAGATTGCCTTTACAGGTTTTTAAAGTCATTGTTTTGCTTACGTAGTTGAAACGATTTCATTTATTATCACCATCACCCCCCCCCGATTCGGTTGAGCTTTTTATGATTTAAATACAAATCCCTTTCCCTCGTTTACTAATAAATAAATCTTGGGATTCTACTGTGTGTTCCATGACTTGACACCTTATGCTTAATCATTTACTCCAAAGAAACGAAGATAAGCTAACAAACGTCAGCAAAGAAACTCTTTTCCGGAGTTTTGACCTTATAGGGTACTTCATTCAAGATCCATAACTTAATCCATTTAAAGTATTGTTCTTATTTATATAATATGATGTTTGAAATTAAACAGAAGTTACAAATATTATAACCTAAACAATATAAACAATTCGATAGAATCATTTTTAAACGGAGGCATACCAAGACCCTTTTCCGTTTGGACAGGGTCCCCAGCTACTAGCGTGAATGTCTGGCGAGTGGATTTTTATTCCAAATGTATTGGAGTCCATTCTGGCACGGCACTATTTTTCACACACTTTCGGTTGCACATGTCTTTATACTTGCATTGAGCAATACACTTAGTAGACATGTTTTATCCAGGGAAAACCTGCCTTTTGTGGGGTCAAACTTTTCTCAACGGTTTTTTTTATGTTTCCTAAACTCAAAACTCTTCAAATAAGCTTGGGGGCCACCCTACATTTTTTCCTAGACCCAAGATGGCGGCCAAATATTACAATTTGCCGCCAAAATTACATAAATTACATAAAAAGTGATGTTGAAAAAGTAAATTTTCAGATTTTTTCCGGTGGTTCTGAATCCTTGACCTTGTGTGCTTAAAATCCAGCTGAAGCACTACTCAATGATTTTATCTCAAATCCAAGATGGGGCGGGCCAAAATCCAAACGAGTGGAAATAATATTACTTAATTTGGAAGCTATTCGGGGCCTATTAAGTTCCCCTTTTATACCTTTTCTGGCTGGATGTGTTACTCTGAACTCATACTCTATTTTCTGAGCTTACCGTCTACCCCTTTAAATATTTAGTCTCAAATCCAGAGTGCCACCAAAATGGGAACCAAAATTATTTTAACACTTAGTTTGTAATAGGGTATTGGAGCTTCCAATTACAGTAATTCAGTTGATCTCTCATCTTAAAGATATATTCTTCAAATTCATTGGAACGCCATCCATTATAGGCTCTTGAATCCAACATGGCGGCACAAAATTCCAATTGGCCGTCAAAAAATTACCTTAATGACATAATAAGAACTGAAAACTGTTATTTGCAGAAAAATCTGCAAATAACGGTTTCACGGTTACTAATTAGGTAATTACTGTTAATTTTGACGGCCGATTGGAATTTTGGCCGCCATCTTGGATTTTCAGAGCCTTATAACGGATGGTGTTTCAGGGAATTTGAAGGATCATCTTTAGGATGACAATTACATGATAAACTTGTAATCGGAAGCTCCCGTGCACTATACAACTAAGTAAAATAAGTTTGGTCCCATTTTGGTGCCCATCTTTGATTTGAGACTCAATTTAGGTAGCCTGTAATCTCAGCAAATAGAGTATAAGTTCAGAATAACACATCCAGCCAGAAAAAGTATTAAAAGGGGAACTTATAGGCCCGTTTTTGTATCGTTCAAATTAAGTAATTTTATTCACTAATTTGGATTTTGGCCCGCCATCTGGATTTTGAGAATTCAAATCTGAGTAGTGCTTCAGCTGGATTTTAAGTACATAGGTCAAGGATATATCAGAACCACCGGAAAAATCTGAAAATTGACAATTTGCAAAATACCATTATGTAATTAATAATTTTGGTGACCAATTTGTAATTTGGCCGCCATCTTGGATCTCTAGGAAAAAATTGTAGTGGTGGCCCCAAGCTATTTGAAAGAGAAGAAATCGGTTAGGACATAAAACCGTTGAGAAAGTTTGACCCCACAAAATGAAGTTTTAGGTTTTCCCTGGATAAAATGTCTATCAACTGTGTGTCGTTGATATTCGTCAAATCCATTGACCACATTCGGCCCGCGTGGCGAGGGACTACTGAATAGAAAAAGCAATTTAGTTCTTATAATTGATTTTAAGAATCTTGTCTTTAATATCGCCCGGGTAATCATTAAATGAATAAAGTGTTTATTTCATGATTGGGTTCTACCTCAGTGGAGTAACCCGACCGGGGGGGGGGGGGGGGTGCAGGGGCCAAGTTGCCCCCTCTGATGGCTGCGAAAAGCGGGGACGATATGGGGCCAATGTGCACTTTTAATCTCTTTTTCTGGGAATTTTTCAACCAATTTCGGGTCCAAATTTGGGCAAAATTAAAGTAAATTTCGCATTTTTCCAATTAACTTAAATTTGAGCAATCACCGGACGATTTACGAATTTTGCCCCGTCTTCTGGGCTGTTGCTTGGCGGGACGACTTTGGAAATTTTTCCCCCTCTGGATCGACTTGCCAGTGGTACGCCCTGCTCACCTTATAGGCCATGTCAGTCCAATTAATAGTGCATATAAAGCAGCCTTCGTCAAGAAAAGGTGGTCGGTGTGGTTTCCAACCACTATGCTTATTGGACATAATCTTATGTGGGTGGGGTCAAAAAGGTAAAATTTTTCGGCATTGATTAAACGGGTTAAGCCAAATAGTCAAAATGTAAAAATTAAAAATTCACACAAAAGATAACATACATATTTTTTCAAGATTCAAGATTCAATTTTTTATTATATATTATATCAAATTGACAATGTTCCTTATTTACAATTGGTAAAATTCACTTATTTTCGTAATTTTCAGGCGAACAGACTCCAAAACGGTAAAGCGAAATTAGCAAGTTTTGAATAGAACATTGGAGGAAAACATTTCAGATCATCCCCAAAAGAGCCATATATAATTGTTAATAAATATGCTACACACACGTTGACTAAATTGAAAGAGACGATATCGAATATCAATAAAATGACGAATTGCTTTTTAATACGCCGGTCTTGATATTGGACGGACGAATTCGACGAGCAATTGGACGAAACTCAATGACACAATTGAAATGCCATGAAACAAAAATGAATAATCAGTTACCGAAAAATTAAATTGGCCTTTGTTTCTCCGCTATTCAGATTTTTTAGGACGAATTCTAATTGTCTGTTTTATTCAAATCAATTAACAAGTGCGAATTAACTGGGAAAACCTATATTTCTACACTTTGAAATTAGGACTTTTGAAGTACAAAATTCGTCAAAGAATATTATCAAATGACCAATGTGTACTTAAAATCGTCATTTTTTTGTGCTTGAGAAAACTAATTCTAGTCAATTTGATGAGACCCCCCCCCCCCCCTCTAAATGTTCTTCCTTTAAAATTAGTCAAAATTGCCTTTGACAAGTTAAAATTCGCTGTCACACTTAAAAACGCCCGGGGATGGGGGTCCCTATTTTGTTTTGTTATTTCTTCTTTCTCCGGTTACGTCCAATCAATTTTTCAGGATTTTTTTGCTATTGGTCTGATTTATGAATAAGCGTCTCCTGATACCAAAAAAAATAAATAAAAATAAAATCCGCCCACGGCTTCATTAAGAATAATTAGGTTGGGTCCCTTGACCCCCCCCCCCCTTGGCACTAACGAGAAGTGAAAAAAATCAAGATATTTTACTTTCAAAAATTATATTATTAAATCTGGATTTTATTGGCTTAGATATATACTTTAAGAAAGGCAAGTAATTAATAATAAATAATACCTTAAATCAAATTAACCTTTATATGCTGAAGCAATCAATTTTAATTTTGTCCATGACCGTGCTCCTTAAACTGTGTAAGTTTCTATGGGAAATACCAAGGTTAATTTGAAGTTTCTGAGAAAAAATACAAGATGGTATAAAGTTTTTGGCTCTCTTTTGCAATCATTATTTTAATTGGTTATGCTAGAGTAGATATAATAAATTATTTTGGTTCAAAACCTTATATTGGAGTTGCTGAGGATGGAAATATGCGAACCACCTTTTTTTAGAGTGAAAATTTCAATTGACCATAGGTCATTTTTATTTTGGGTATGTGGTTCTTACGTGACCCCCATTTACTTGTGTTAGTGTCATGATCAAACTCCCATGGGAAAGTGGTTATCTGGGTTGAGTCCCTATAGACCCCCCCCCGGCGCAAACGGAAGAGGTAATGAAAATATTTTGTAATCATGAAAACTAGTTTAAAATATGGGAAGGTTATCTTCCCACATATAGCAAACATGTTTCCAGCATTGAAGTACATTATTATGAATCATAAAACAACTGATTTGCATGACTAATTTTTAATTAGTCAAATAAGACTCTTTTTTGACTGATTAATATTCTCAGTGCACCAATCAGTGATTTAATTTCGCACTGGCATTTACTCGCCCTTGACTTAAACAATTTAACCACCTTCTCCTTGAAATCGTTTAAAAACTTCACCAGGTTTGTTCCATAAGTAACGAAATGACGTGATCTTTCATTTTGGATGAATGCCGACGCGACCCTACACAACACACACAGCGCTTTACCAGACTCAATCACTGGGGTCCGCGGGAAGTTCCTTACTTCCTGTTGAAATGAGGTGTAAAACAGATTCGTATAGTTGTCATAACAACACGATCGTTACAAATGAGATCTCATAATGTTAGACTTCCTAACCATACAGGATGTAGGCCCAATTCTATAAACAGATCCATTGTTAAATGATTTCAAGTACACGGGAATTAATTGACAATTGACTTAAATTAATTAAGATCCGCTCGATGTCTCATATATTTAGCGAGTCTTCAGCATGTTGGGTATGGAATTGCGCGAGAAAAAAGTAATCGTTCCATTTTATTTGACAAAATAACCAATTCCAACTTGATCATATATATTTGCAGAGAATTCATAATTTAAAACGAAATAGTATAGGTTTTCCCAGTTAGTTTAAAACATTTAATTATATTTTATATCTCTTTAAGTGGTTTTAAGTCCGTAGACAACGGAAATGGACATGCGGTTTAAACCAATTTCGTCGACCCCCCTTTTCGCCTTCCATTGGTTAATTTATTCAACATTGTCTCAAATAAAATTAACTTTTTTCACCCATTTTCGTGCAGATAAATTTAATTTCGGTTGTCAATAGACCCATCATTCATGAAGCAATTTCGTCTTTGGTCATATAATTTCACTTAAGATTCAGTAGATTTCGGCTCGTGTGCTGTATGTATAGTTCATGACTAAAAGCTAGGCCTGAAGCATCAGCAAATATGTGCTAATTTCTGCTTTTTACTTATATACTGAGCACAACGAATAAAGAAAAAAAATAAGAAATCCAAAAAAAAGAAATACAAAAATACAAAAAAAAAAACATGATATGGAAGTAAGAAAGACAAACTGAGAGTAGAAACTAAATAGAGGGTAAAAGAAAACAAAGAAAACAAAGCCAAGAAAAATAAAGAATATGCGGTGAAGAAAGGAAAATATAGCAGTGTTTTTTTTTATGGTCGATTACAATAAATTTTGCTGAGGTATAGACCTAATGGACTAGCATACACCACACGCATGACGAAATATACTTGAAGCTAAAGGTGAAATTAAACGACTTGTTGTTTGTTCAAAAGACGAAATGCTTGCCTACATTCAGATGATGGGCCGTGGATACGACGAAAATTAAATTGATCTTGACGAAAAGTGCGAAAAATAAAGTTAATTTTATTATCAAATGTTTTAATATACTGGACCAAATTGTGACGAAGTTGTTTTTAAACAAACGCACGTTCCGGTTGTGGAGACGAAAAACAACTTAACGCGACATGAAATATAATTGAAAAAATGGTAACACTTAACTGCGTAAGGGGGGGTCCTAGGGACCCATTTGTTTTTCGCCGGAGTTTCTTAACGCTGCAATATATTGGTTATATTTTTTGTATTGTCTAACTTGTAGTTGCGTTTGCCGTTGGTGCAAAAAATTCAATCCATCGCCGCAGTTTGTGCGTTATCTAGTCTGCCGCGGTCCCTAGGAGCCCCCTTATGCAACTAACGGAAGTGCCCTGACAAAACCATTTACAAAAATTTAATATTTTGAGTTACATATTTACTAGTGATTATGATTTTCATAATGCATACACCTAGTGAATAAACAAAGTTAAATAATTAATCAAAAAAATCTTGGAAAGTATTATGGAGGCCATGGGTGTCATAATAGTTTATATAAATCTATAGCGGTTCTGTAGGAACCTATGGTAAATTATTACAAGTAAACCTAAATCATGAAAATTGCACGAGACATTTCTATGTGCGCTTAATATGTTAAATTTAGTTCATCTTCACAATTAAAGCAATCAGCAAAATGTCTAGGTGGATTCAGTGCCGTAGAAAATGCAGAAACAAATTAGTGTCTTTTCGCACATTTGACGCAAAATTAAAATCAATGTTTGCCCATAATTTTCTACTGAACATTTGTTTTCAGTTTTTCTTTCTAATTGTTGATCTTTGAATCCTTCTAACATGTGGTGGATGCATCTAAAATCCTTTGGGAAAGTGGTGGTATATAATGAATGGGTCCTAGGAACCCCCCCCCCCAGGCAAATAACGGAAGGCAAATCACCTTATGCGTAAGTGTTAAAACGTAACTGGGAAACCTAAGGTGGTTCCCAAAAGATAAGTTCCCCCCTAAATTGAGGACATTTGTTGCATAAATTCACTTAGAACTGAATGATTTAGAAATTTCAAAAGTTTTGAAGAGAGGAAACATTGGCCTCTTGCAAACAAACGTCGTTGCCTTCAAAAAAACACTTTTGGCATCAACACACATTCCATTTTTCAAAAAAAACATGTTGTAAGGCAAAAAGTGGCACTTTACCGTATTCAAAGGTCTAAGTCAAGAAAGTATCAATTTACAACAACGGCCTTAATTTCGTCTTTATATCCTTACGGTCTGATCCAACTTCTTGGTTCTATCTTGTTATTCCCCCCGATTTCACTCCGCTCATCTCACCGGCTCTTTTTTCTATCACCAGTCTTCTTCTTAGCTTCTCACTACAATCCTTTCTTCTTCTCTAGTGTTCCGTTTTTCTTATATTTCTTACCCCCCGTTTTTCTTTCTTTTAACCTTTTTCAATTCTTCTTAGTAAATAAGCTTAAAAATGAACTAATAGAGCAAACAAATGAACAAAAACACAAATATGCAGACAAACAAACAATGAGATGATATTTGAGTAAGCCACACCACTTCGAAATGTGGAAGCAGATCGACAATAAAGGAGAACTGGACTCAACGCGGTGGAATTATCTAACGAGATGGAACCACATTCACCAACAGAACATCAGCAATTGGTAAAATTGGTAACAGCATGGCTTAAACAACTAAAATAAATGTCATCAGTTGCGATGAGGAAACATTGACTATTGATCTCACTCTGAATGACAAAACAATTAAGCTTATTTGATTTTGAAACAGTTATTTTTTTTTTTTTTTTTTTTTTAATTTTTAATTGGTTATAAAAAATAACTAGTTAAAGCTTACACCTCATTCTTTGTTTTCTGCCTATTTCTTGTTTATTTGTTTGTCCCCTGCGTCAATGTCTTAGCTATTTACCTCAGATCGCAATGATATGGAAATGAAATCGTCTTGTAAATTTTTATTTCTTACTTTAGACCTTCGAATACGTAAAGTGCCCTTTTTCTGACAACATCATTTTTGGAAAAGGGAGTGTGTGTTGATGCCAAAGGTGTTTGTTTGAAAAGCAACGACTTTGGTGGCGAGCCAAATGTTTCCTCTCTTCAAAACTTTTTTAAATTTTTCCATCATCCATTTCTAAGTCGAGTTGTATGCACCGAAATGTCCTTGAATTTTTTAGGGGGGAACTTAAAAAATTCTTGGGAACCCTGATAATACCACTTGAAATTTCCTTACGAACACATAGACAATCAGCAAATGAATGTCTATATGAACACATTTTACTTGGGTATTCATTCTAGCCTCCATTTCGAACGACTTTGTGTTTTGCATTAACAAGTGCCTTTTATGGCCCACTTTTTTCTTCGCCGTCGCCTTTGATATTCTAATTGAGCGAGTTAGATATATGACTAGCCAAATCTAAGACATAATTTGACGTCAGATGTCAAGGCTTTCGAATTTTTTAAACCACTCGATGACTTGACTCGACTGAAGACGACTCTACCTCAAAAAACGAGTTCCCCAATCGCTTGACTCGACTCGACCTGAATTTTGCATGACTTGATTACCGTGTCTGTTGCGTGTTAAGCATAAGGTTGCATGAAAGACGTACCTAAATGTTACAATTTGAGCAATGCCCCATGCAATTATAATCTTCAGTCTGAGTTAGTTTTCTTTATCGGTAATAGCTACAAATTGAAAATTGAAGGACGGAATTGGAAATTCAAGAAGAGAAGAGTTAGATTAATATTTTTTGCACTGCAAAAATGGTGTTTTAGCTGAAGCTCACCCTTGCGTTTTGACATATGAATTAACACTTAAAGGAGATGGCCCGATTTAAGGATATGAAGTTTTCATCTTGATAGATTGGCCTTCACTCCAAAACCCCATCTGTAAAGTTTCGCGCCGATATTTCAATCCGTTTTGATGCGAGAGCTAAAAACGTGATTTTGTAAGCCCCATAGAGTACTGTGTAAATTAATATTGGTCGACCAAAATGGGTCACATTTTCGCTCATAACGTCCAAACCAAACATCCTTTGGCTCTAAAATTTCACAGGGTGAATGAGAAAAATAGTGGCTTTCTTCTGATACCAAAATTCTGACCACTTCCGGTAAAATCTGGGGCTTCTGGGGACGAGGCTATTAGCGATCGGTCCATGGACCTTTAAGTGTATAAACATTTTGTTTTTCGCGCGCCATGTTTTAACGCTGAATTGTTTTTGCCCCAAATTTTAGGCAATCGCCTAATTTATCAGTTGCGCATATTTTGGTGGAAGCAAGCTTCAAATGGACAATGGCCTTTTTATGCCAATTAGCATAAATAAGCATTTTGGTGGCACTACTTAAAACTTGTTTTGCCCCTTAAATCGTACTAGAGTACCTTTTCAAAGAAATACTTTAGCAATGTAAATGTATCTCTGTTATCCTATTTATGGAAACAGTTCTTTGGAAAAATATTTTCCGTTTTTTGGCGGGAGAATTTTGTGTGAAACACAAGAGGTCGGTTTTTTTTAGGACTGCCATTGTGAATCGGTACAACCGATTTTCATTTGTTTCCTATTAAGTGGTCGTATTGAATTGTCTCCATTAGTGACATAGGTTGGTAAAAATTTCCTACGGCAAAGTTGTTTTCAGAGGAGGGGGGTCCGCATGAGCCCTCCCCTAACCAACTGAGTGCGCAATATACACTTAAGTGTAAAATAACATTAAAAACAACGTACCTGATCCAGAAAACATTATATATAGACACGTACGAGATGGGGTACCTGGTACCATTTTTATAACTCATTAAAAAAATCACTCACGTCTTTAAACTGGTTCTCAAAAGACTTTGGTCTACATAGACTTCAGTTACCTGATTTACCTTTTTGCACACGTAAAGCAATAATACTACGTTATGTATGGCAAACCTGTCAATTTCCTCGATATGGTAAGATTTTCAAACTTTGGATAGTTTTTAATGAACAGAACTCTTCATCAAAGTGATTTATGCTTTATATTAGTCTACATTGTCTAGAAATAAATCATTTTTTATTGTTAATCGGGAATCTTTTATCTTAATTAACGCCGGTATTAAGGCATGGTGAATTTTAATCATTTTTTTCCTCATTTTCTGTCCTGCTTTGATTTACAGCAATAATGGATAATTCTGGATAACTAACACAAAACACACCTTCCTTATTATTTTTGGTGCTCTTAAATCATGTTTTTGTAATTAACCTTTCACCGCCACTTGAAGTCCAATCAAAGTCAAATACAACAATTGCTAAAACATTGCCCAATCGGCTTTTACGTGTAAACAGCGAATAACGATTGGGGATCCTCGATACTTAATTATAAAAATCCTAATTTCAAGAAATGTTGATCATCTGCATGCTATACCACTTGGGGAATTTTTAGTTCATTATAAGAAACCTAAGGCATAAAAATCTCAACATTGAAAAAAATGAGGGCGTGCACCATAGAATGTGCCATTATTGGTTTAAAGTAAAATTGTTGGCCCTTTGGAAGCCTGATATGTTCTCTAAGACAACATCAGGATACATTGTTGTATTTCTCCAGAAATTACACATCACTGTTTTAATATGGAATTATAAATTTATCAAAAGGCAATGAAATACCTCCTTGATCGAAAAGGCAAGTCAAGTGTTAAGGTGTCAGTCTGTAATTAAAGAGTATTGACACTTTGCAAAGTTTGTGAACTTCAGTAAGAAACCCGCCACGTAGATGATAACTTAAACCATGGCTAACGTTAGTAACAGTAACAGAGTCATGTTAGTGGCATACACGACACAGCCGCTGCCTCTTTCTTGACATTATTCTTTCCTTAAGATGCATTTCGTGATCCTAGCACCTCATTTTTTGGTTTATGTTTAAATAGATATCCCGAGAAAAGCTTATTTCCAAAATTTCAGTCGAATCTGACTTTGTGTTGCCCCAATATAGGCCCCACGTTCTCGCAGACAGAAAATACAAAAATACGAATTTCTTTGAAAGCAGATTGAATTTGCACGTAAAGATTAGGCCACACATACTAAAAAGATTGCAATTTGCACGTTAAGATCCGGCACACATACTAAAAAGATCGAATTTGCCACGTATAAGATTAGGCACACATACTAAAAAGATTGAATTTGCACGTATAAGATTAGGCACCCATACTAAAAAGATTGAATTTGCACGTAAAGATAGGCACACCATACTAAAAATAGAAAAAACTTAAAAAAAAAAAAAAAAACAAACATAATAAAAAAAGATTGATTGCCCACGTATAAGATAGGCCACACATACTAAAAAGATCGAATTTGCAGTATAAGCTTAGGCACACATACTAAAAGATCGAATTTTGCACGATAAGATTAGGCAACACATTACTAAAAAGATTCGAATTTGAACTATAAGAGTAGGCACACCTACTAACAAAAGATTGAATTGCACGATAAGATTAGGCCACACATACTCAAAAGATTCAGAATCTTGACCACGTATCGATTAGGAACAATACTAAAAAGATCGAATTTGCCACGTATAAGATTAGAGCACACATACTAAAAAGATTGAATCTGCACGTATGATTAGGCCACACAAAAAAAGATCGAATTTACACGTATATGATAAGGCACACATACTAAAAAGATCGAATTTGCACGTATAAAGATTACGGCCCAAATACTTTTTTAGTAAGTCGGGGACGAGCATGTGGACACGAAATACCCCTTTACTAGGTCTCTATTATAAGAGTCATATTAATAGGAGCCATCGAGTAAGCCTAAAACAACAAATTCGGAAAAGAAGTTATGACAAATAGAACTACTTTTCTTATGCAAATTAGCCTCTATTGAACTGATAATTCACCTACAAATTATTTAACCAACAGATTATAAAGTACAAAATTAGTTCACCCGCGAACAAAATTTTAATTACTCATACTAGTTACTAATCCACGATTCATATGAAATCAGTCGCTGATCAGGGTGCCACATGGACCCTAATTGCCCCTATTCGTCGTCCACAGTTAGGTAAAGCGAAGTGGGGCAAGAGAAAGAGTGCAGTATTACAGAACGTGCTACAAAAGATCCAGCGACACATCGATCATGCTTGAAGTGGGATGTCCAACCCCTTAAAAAGTACATGGAAGTTTAATTCCGACGCCGATTTGAACTTTACATTGGTCTTTGAATCGGACAAGTGTTCTCCAGATCTGTCATTTTGTCTTTGGATATACCTGCAGTGCAAATCAGATTGCCAAAATGTCGGTGGTACCTAGGGTGGTTTCCATTGTGGAGATCTTAGTACTCATAGCTGCATTTGCTTCGGGATGCAGTGGCAACTTTAGTCGGAATGTCACAGGTGAGGAAAGACAAGGCATCTAAATGTGACTGTTTAAAGGTGATATGATCATTTCAGATTACCATATATGAGCATTTAGGACAACCTATAGGAGGCAATAAAAAGAACAATTTGTGCGATCACCTGACTGACGTTCTAAAAAAAAGTTATAAGCGAATATAATAAAATCCAATTATTCTTTCAAAGGTAAATGAAGGGAAAGTTAACAAATTTAAACACATGTAAATTATTCCGCAAACTGGTTATATTTTTAAAACATGCAGAAAAATAGTCGGATTAAACTGAATATTGTAGATATTGTAGTTAGATACAAAGACAAAATTTTAAGTGTAATTTATGCACAAGCGTTTTATAATTGGATTTACATGTTTTTTTTTTTTTTTTCATCTCTAAAATCCTGCGACCGAATCTGCAACGTTATTTGTAAACACTCCCTTCGTTTGTTGAAATAAGACGAATTACGACAAATGTTTAGATGTAATTGTAAACTGAGGCAGGTCGAACTAAATTCAATATAGTAAATTTCATTATGAAAGGCCATACTCACGCTGGAGGGAAACCCTTTCAATTTACCGTGACCTCAACCTACGAGTTACAACCTACACTGTAAAAATATTTCCGTAAATGTACGGAAAATTTCTGGCAAGCGTATTTCCAGACATTTTTAGGGTAAATTTACAGAAATTTCTGTCAATTAACGGAACTTGGACAGTAATTTTACAGAAATTTGTCTCATATTACGGAAAAAAATGGTATTTGAACATGTTAATTTTTCCTAATTTAAAAATACGGAACCAAAAAAAAAAGTCGGAAAATATTTGCTGCCAGAAGAAATTTTTGAAAAATTGTCCGTAAATTAACATTTTTTATGTTTTTTGTTTTTTATTGTTATTGTTGTCTCAAACAGATTTTCCGGAAAATCTGTTTCTTAATTTACGGAAATTTTTAACAGTGGAAATAGGGCACCTGATACTAGTTTTTACAGGCGTGCTTCTGATTCACTATTCATCATAATTGGTAATACTCAAAATCTTCAATTTATTATATCCAAATATTAATCTTAACTGATTCTTAAGGTAAATCACAAAATAACTATCATTAACTTAATAGATATCTTTTAAACAAAATTAAAAAATGTTTAATTAAAGTACTGGTGCGACAAAATCGCCCCCCACCAATCTGGCAATATGACTCCTTATTACTACTTACATATTGAACCCAGAACTCTCCAAAATTCTCCAAGATTTGGTATGAGATTTGAAAAAAAAAAATTGCCGACGATTGTGTCGCCAAGTGTTTGAGCTGCTAGGTAATTGTTTTTACACCCTTTGCGCACTTTTTAGGGAACAGAATTGAACCCAACACCTTATCCGGGGGTAGGGGAGGGTATGCCGCCAAAGTTGAGGTTGGGCGGTGATGACATCCTTACTGCACTGTTTTAAAATGGGTCACCGCTTAAAATTTCTTCTATCTAAGAACTATATTTTAAGTTAAATTTGTGTTTTTTTCTTTCTATTTTGGCAAAATATATAGCGCAGGAATATCATAGCGCGCCTTATTTAAGGAGTTTAGTTTACCCCCCCCCCCCCCAGAAGGGTTTTTTTTTTACCACATTGGTAGTGTTAGTATGAACACTCTATATCAATTTAGGTAGTAGTACTCTCAAATACAGTGCGTATCACTTTTTATAGGGGACCAATTTAAGGTTCACGGGGGTCAAACTTTAAATGCCTCCAATCAAGGTGAAATATATGCCATATTGCCATCTAATCATCAGGATCCAAAAATGTATAGTTTTGTACCAATTTTGCAGAGGTTTTAGATGCGCAAATGACTAAAATTGTTTTAAAAAAAAGAGGTCAATCTCAATTTGTACGGGGTCAAACATAAAGTTAATATGATTATATTTTAAATACTTGCCAAATTATTGCCTGAAGAAGAGGACTCCCAAAAGGATAGTTGTCATTATGTTAATGTTTACTTACTGAGATAAGGCTCAATGAAGCGTCAACGTCAATTGGATTACGTTGCCCTATGAGCTATTTGTCGCATAACATAATATGCATTGCAGATGCACTAAACCATTCCGTAGTTTGACACCATTTAGATAGCATGACAACTTCTTTCATTTTTTTCCAAAATTAGAGAAACTTCTGATTGCGACTCTGTACAATGGGGAAAGTGACCATTCCCTTTTTACTTTTAGCCATTTTACCCTCTATAACTCCAAAACCAATGACCGTATATGGTCTAAATACACCATTTTATGAATCCTTATGACATAGACGGAAATATGACATACATTTCAACTTGATTGGGGAGCATTTTAAAAGTTGGACCCATGGTGTAACCTTAAATTGGCCCCAATAAAAGTGATACCACATTTGAGAGTACTACTACTAGATGATATAGAGGGCCCACTATCACCCAATACTAACTACAAACTAACTGTGTAGGGATGAACGATGATGTTTGACCTGGGTCCAGCTCCTCCTCTACTTACAGCAAAATTGACCGATTCTGTGTGTTTCGCCATCAACATTCAAATTTCCCTATACGTGTGAAAGAGTGGAAACCATAACTCAATGCACTGAGAACAGAAGATGGGAGAATGACTCAGTCTTCGAATATTTTTTTTCAAAGAGTGAAGCAAGGTTCAAGCGTATTTCACTCTCAGTATGGAGAGACGTACAAGATAGTTAGTTTACAGTCGAGTTGGCTAGAAATTTGCAAGGTTGTATGAAGACGGCAACCAGGTGTTCTATTAAGAACGGTAATAAATTTCCAAATGGATTACAGGTATAGGATGTTTAAATGGCTGCGAAACTCTAGATTCTGATTTTTTCTTTACTACAAAAGTCTAATCATTGACACCTCTAAGGTGCGCTGAAAAAATCTTCAAATGTATTTTTTCTATATGCAAATATCGAGATGCACGCGGACCCCTCATTTAAATAAAATTACCTTCAAAATAACCCTGCGAACTCGTAAATTTCAGGATTTTACCTATATTTAGTACCAAGGCACAAAATCCCTTTCCCGTGTAACTGTAGTATCGAACACAGTGTGTCCGTCCATCCATGTTAACCCAGGAGCTAGCACACACCTTTGTAACACATCTCAAGTACAAAAGGTTTGAGGGATAAAATATGTTGACAGACAGTAACCCTGAAACGTGATTCTAAGTGCTGCAAGTGGTGCCTTAAGGAGAGGGCGGCCAAAACAAAGTTTGTTACGGGGTCAAATTGTAAATGATCATCTGTTGAAAAGAACACCATGTTATGTGTCTTAACCGGAAGGATCAGAAAAGGGATAGTTGGTACTTGTACAGCCTAAAGTTCAGAGTTATAGGATTTAAAAACAGCAAAAATCAATAAAAAAGGGTCAATTTCAGTGTACAGGGGGTCAAATTTAAAATTGCTCAGATTTGGATAAAAAAAAAAATGGGGCAAACTATGGTGGAGCTCATAGGATAAACTTAAGGAATAGTTTTGCGTGTCTCAAAGCGTGCGTAAGAAAGTAGGGGGGTAACAAGATCAAGCTCCCATTGAATGCAATGAGACCGTTGACCTTCTTTTTCCCCCTACATCGGAAACTAAGACATTTAAGACAGTTCAAAACTTATTCCTTATTTTAATCCTATAAACTACACCATAACTTGCCCACCATGTTTTATCCCAAAATCGGAGCAACCCTTTAAAATATGACCCTCTGTACAAACTGAAATTGACCCTTATTATTGATTTTTTGCGTTTTTTGAGCCTCTAACTCTGAAACTTTAGGCTTGTACATATTACAAACTATACCTTTTCGGAATCCTTATGGTTAGTAGTTAGACACATAACATGGTGTGCTTTTCACACGATTGCGATCAATTCAATGTGACCCTTGTACAAACTTGTTTTGGCCCCCTCTTCTTAAGGCCACCCTTGCTGGCACTATAAGAATCACGTTTCGGGGTTCCAGTCAGTGTGCTGGCTCAACATATTTAATCACTCAAACTTTTGCCTACTTGAGATGTGTTACAAATGTGTGCTAGCTCAGGGCTATGTGTCATGTCTGTAAATTTGAACTCGCATTCAACGTTTAAATTATTAATGATCTTTCATAATTGTTATTTGAAAAAAATAGAAATATACACGACAAACAAATTAACTTTGTCAATACTTTTGGGGGACTAAAATGTAGAGACAATTCGCCATTCTTCTTTTCAAGATAAGAACATCCGTTATTTGCTTATTTTAATAACAGCACCGACAATAACAAAAGAGCGTTGTATTTTATTTTAGTTGTTAAAATTATCAGGGCAGTTGTGACAAACTAAAAATAAACAGTACAATTTGGTTTGTGATATGATATTTACTCTGCATACAGGAAATACTTTGAGCATTGTTTTAAAGGATATGCTAAATTTAAGTACTGACTGTTTCAGCTTCTCTCTGTATATCACAAAAGTTTTAACTTGAACATGAAACTCGGCTACGCTTATCATGGCCATATGAAGTTAACACGGTTAATTAGGGCTATATCCACGCTGATGGGAAAAATGTTAACGTAAATGGAATCCGGTTCATTAAGAGAGGAAGACTCATATTAAGGCGGGCAGTACAAATCGTTAAACACAGAAGATCCGTCTTGTCTTTGAAAAGATTATTATTAAAGGTTATTACCATGGCGATTTACACAGTTAACATAATTATAATTTGCCTATTGGTACCGGAAACAACTTTGACACTTAGATATAATGAATGCACTGGTGTATCAGACATGCCATTAACATAATTAGAAACAAATGCATTAAATATCACAGCCAAGTTTCTTTTTTGCAAGCTAATAAATTAAAAAATATCTAATGACATGAAAATCTTAGATTCGATAGTAACCTGTTGGCCTTTTCACCCTTTACCCAGACACAAATCACAAATGTGCAATGATACGACATTAATCATGTTAATAAGACAGACTTTTTTTCCCTTTATCTTTGTAAATATTTTAGAAATAGCACATGGAAGATACATTCCATTCATTTACATTGCAACTAGCTCAGACGACACATACCTGTTGTTCTTAAAGGAGATCATCACGCTTATTGTTCTCGCTGGGTTGATGGGAGCACGGCCATGTGATGTTGCCATCAAATAAAGCAGGTGTGTTATGGAATGTTAGAATTTTAGCGGCATTATATAGGTGTCTCATAAACTGTCACTGTATTCGGATTTTTAAAATAGCGGGGACAAGGTTACCGGTGTAAAGAAACGAGTGTCCTCCATAGAGTGTCATATAGCTACAATAGCGACATACGAAATAAACCAGGACCTTGTAGACGAGGATATTGGGTACAGTGCTGATGAAACAAATGATGCCCTACAGCATTCAATGGAGAACCAATAGGGATGTGGTGGTAGGACCACTGATCTCTATACAAGGGATCTTGGACTACACCACAGTATAATTGATATATAGATGAATGGTAGCGCAACGGGCGGGCCATCTGGTTACCGAACACAATACCATTCCATAGACACTGTTTTAACAGAAGTTGTATCCCGGGTGCACGTCTTGAGACATGACATCCAATACCATGAGAATCACGACTTGCTTGATTCTGCTTAAGTGGTTATGTCGCTTCACCACATTCAATGGCTAACAATTTTCATATAAATGACCGGCTCGTAACACCGGCTTGGGCCCTTTTGGAGACCAATATGGCCATCAGTGCTTCATTACGAGCCCAGGATTTTCCATCCATTGTATAGAGATCAGTGGGTAGCACACTAGTCACACGGACATGAAGTATATGGACACGCGTACGCACCGATTCAGCGTGTGTAATGCTCGAATAGAGACATTCATCTTAGAGTCCTCAATGCACCCACATGCTATACAATCAAGAAATACCCGCGGTAAAATCCTTTGAGACCTTCAATGCGTACTTGTCGAATTGCCTATTTTGCCTATTGGCCAGCTGAACGGTGATGTGCGACAGTGGGACTTCAATTGGCCCTACTCTTCATTGGCTCTGTGGTAAAATCTTTACGAAGTAAGGAGGCCTACTCGATATTTGTATTGAGGTTAATCTGTGAAGTGTTATTTCTTTATTGGAAAATATATAGCTTACTCCACTGCCAGACATGTGCCGTCGCTTCAACGGCATACGAAACCTATAGACATGTTAGATATATTTCAAAAGTTAGTTAAATACTTTGTTTTTTTTGACAATACTCATGACGGACAACTATAACATGACGTAGCAATGGCCGCCGAGATGGGCTGAAACGTCACTATGGCCGTTGCAACATGGATGCGCCCATCAGTTCCGATTTCATTTTGGTCTTCTAATTAGCTAATTAATTATTAATATTAAAAAAAGAAAAAACCTAAAAAATTAAAAAAAAACTAAAAATTAGAGTGTTTATGTCCTTAATTAGTTTTTAAGCTTTAGCCAATAAACTGAATTACATTTTTTGAAACTTTCTTTTGTAGGACATTCCTTGATCTCTTAAAATGGGTTTAAATAACACCTTACATATACCTTATTCCTTTACACTTACATGATGCACATGCCAAGGAGAGGAGCCTTGATAGCGGCAGTGTCAGCTAAAAGCATTATGTTAAATATTAAGTAAAGTAATTGTCAGATAGAACACTGTAGTAATTTAATAGCTTGTTCATGTAATATTATGAGGTTATGGTTAATTAACATGCATCGCAGGTATAACAAAAATTACGGACCCGAATAAAGAACTCGTTCCAAAAGGGTCTAATCCACTTTTGGTCGAATTTAGTTATGATTAGAATACAGAAAAAGAGATTGTAAAAGCCCACATTTTGACACAAATTTTTCATGTTCCAATTATACTCTTTTCGAAAGTTAGGGCTTCGAGTTTATTTTCCGAAATATTTGCGAGAGTTTTGATAAAAAGTTTGCTTACTTTCCTTACAGAAAATGATAAAAATATCCTGACTACCAACCTTTTTTGCATGAAAAATTGTTTTCAGCATTTTATAAGGAATATGCTGAAATTGTTTTCAGCATCATTCTTAGCAAATTAATCCCAAAAGGGAAAATTAAAGGTGGATACGGTGTTGAATTGAAATTACTTTAAAACTAAAGTCAAGGGGTTTTGACTAAAATGAAAATTGGCGGTCTCTTGAAAAACACAAAAGATATATGGTCGAGTATGGACAAAAGGCACAAGTCAATAAATGAATACCTTGCCACAGGATGCATCAGGAAAAGAATTAGAAACCAAAAGACCATTTTTTAAAATGTTGGAGTTGAGACAGTTTCCACTTTTCTTTTTTGCAATCTACGTATTCCATTTTCCTTTTCGTAATCAAAACGATTTAAAGCCACATACTTGGAATTACATTCTGAACTTAAATAAGTAAAAAAATAAAATTACAACAGCGAAGTAAGAAAGACAAACTGAACATTAGAATTCAAAAAGCTAACAAATCAATAGTTATATGTAGCTTACTTTCTGCAGAGAAATCCGAAATGGGACGAAACTATATCCAATCAGTACAGAAGACATGAAATATATTTTCAGGAACTATTTTACAAAATGTACATAGAGGGGAAGCCCTTCTCCCCAAGAGTTTCAATCGTACTTAAAACTACGATTATGAATAATCCTAATCAAAATCCTCACCCGACCTACAAAGCTCAGTGCCTCTCAAGTGGGTGGTGGCTATATAAAAATAGATGATGGTGGTAATGGGGATTATGTAATTTTACCTCGAGCAATGGAGGGTGTGTTGTAACTTTGCCGTGTCAATATGGAAATCCTCTTAGCCCTCTTCACTCGTGTAAAATAGGGCACATGTGATCCAGCGGATCAGCGTTCGGCCCGCCACGCCAAAGTTTGTGGGTTCGAGGCCCCGCTGGGATCAATGTGTTTCGTCCTTGAGTAAGGCGCTTTACCCAATTAATACTCTTACCAGGTGTATAAATGGGTACCGTTGAAAGAAAGAAACTGAACGTCCCCCATTGAGAGAGTTGTCCTAGTACCATAGCACATGGACGGAATATAAAACGTGACCTTGTTGGACGAGTCCAGTGCTGAAACAAATGAGGCATCTAGACTCAATGGAGAACACAATTCGCCAGCGAAGTGTTACGTGCGACTCCGTTGGTCGTTACTATGTCAAATGGATCACGCTTTTGAGTCCTGCCCCACGATCGAAATTGATCATAAACAAAGGTCTACGGCCTGCAATAACATTCCAAAAGGTGCGGGATCCAGTAACAAGGGAGTTATGTAACCACTTCGAGGGCGAATATAGACAGATGGGTGGTAGGACACTCAGTCACACGGACATGTATTATATGGACAACCAGCTTATCAATGCGGGAAGGTATAAACAGATTCGCTGTAGATTGAGGTGTGGCGATCCAATACAGCAACATTAAATTAAGGTTGGAGTCTGGCCAAATCGCTTCGAAAGGATGGGCAATCCGTTCCTGTAACAAGGTCCGGTCCCTTTTTATGTACGTTGCCTCGATTGAGTTTGTTCTTGTTTCCTATTTTAAGTTGTAGTATTTGCAATATCAATTTATTTGTGATTTGATGTAAATCCTCCTTATAAGTTAGATCAGTCTAAACTGAAAATTGTTGGGTGGGGAATTGGGTGCAAATTCTTTTCAATTGCCTACCTAGTAATTAGTCAGTAGCGTGCGATAAGAAGGGGAGGGGGGGTTGGCAGTCCCCCCAGTTAGTGATGGTGAAAAGATTAATTCTGATTGTTCCGCAGTTGAAAATGTTTTGTAAGGCACAGGGTTTGATGAGGGTATGCATGAATGTAGGTAGAATTGATAAAATAAAATTGTAAATGTACTAAGTTTGCACGTAGGTTTGGTTGCGGGGACCTTTCCACCCTCCTAATCCCCAACACCCGGCTATTCAGAATTGAGGCGATCCAAAAAAAAATCGGGTCAACTTTTTGGGTCGGTCTATACCCCATATCTGGAAATGTTTCATGCCAATATTTCAACCCGTTTTGATTATGAAATCTAAAAAGGTGATTTGGTAAGTCCATAGGACACTGTGTAGAAAATTAATATGACCACTCAGTAAAACTGGGGTTCTGAGAACAAGAATATTAGCGATTGCAATGGGTCATGGACCTTTCGCTCCGTGTTTTGCATTTGGACAAGTCTCTCTGTGATAATTCCGAAAGAAAATCGAAATATTATAAAAAAGGACAAATTTACTTTAAAGCTTTTCTTCTAATCGTGTCCAAACACAGTGATCTCAAATATGATCCAGCAAGGGATGGGTACAACGCTGGGGTTCTTCACTGGAATTCCGCCAAGTGCATTGTTGCTCCACACCGTGGAGGACCAAGAGATGTTCCATATCTGTGGTGCTGTTCCACAAAAACAGCTCGTGTCTTGTCTGCTTCCAGGTAGCCCCACTTCTGCAAGGAAACTTAGTTAGATCGGCCCCAGTTATGGTTCTCAATCTGTTGAGGAATCGCATGCAGGCCCAATGAGTGGGTCAGTCCCCCCCAGGGTGGAAGATTGACGACACCAGGTTCAATCTTTCTTCCACAATGCGATCTCTTATAATGCTTTCATGATCCTTCGAGACTGATTTTCAAGAGGTTTGACTTTGTTTTAGAATCTCTCTCTGGATTTAGGCGGTTGGCAGCAGGTCTCTCTAAGACATAGGGAGCTTAACATTAGATACTTGGCCGCTAAGCTCTTGATTGCTCGCTACCACTACGACGGATGTCTGGTGGAGCAATTTTGCTAGGATGTTATAAGTTCTCCGTGGTGTGGCGAAGAAGACATCCTGTGATAAGCGGCAGGAGGCATTAATGCCTTGAATCAAGCTCTTGGACAGGGGTTGACCTTTTCCCATACAGGGCAAGCATTACTCTGCACATGAGTAGCACAGGGCAAGTGCAGTCGATCTCAGGGGATGTGGGCGAGCACACCATCTTGTGCCAGTGAGTTTGTTAAAGCTATATTGCGTGAACATACTGTGATCCTTCATACTTTACTGTGATCCAAGGTAACTCCTAAGGGTTGAAAGGGGTCTATCACATTGCTTAACAGGGGTGTGTCCAGACAGGTTACATTAATCTGACGTTTGGCTTCACGGTTGCATAGATGGAAAGCACACACATGGTCTTGGATGGTTTGCACGTCGTAGGTGGTTTTCCTCGTAGTTAAGGAGTGAGTTCATCCAAAGCTTTGGAGAGCATCGCCTCAACAATGTTAAAGCCTGCCATCTTGTGCATTAATTCCAAGATAGTCAGTATTAGATAAAACCACAGGTTCCTGAACTCCTAGGTTGGTCGTTGGTATATGTGTTAACACAGGAGAGGTGGCAAGCACGCGCCCTTGTGGTAGACCATTTTTTTTTTTTCTTGGGGGGGCAGCTTACGCCATCGACTCTTATTCGCTCCTAGCTGAAACAAAGAACATCCTGTTTGAAGATATCATTTATTAGTCAGTCAGGCCGGATATCCTTGGTGAGTTCAAAATCTTGGAGTAGGCATCTGTGGATAACATTGCCGTAAGCTGCTGATAGATCAACGAACACAACTCCGCGTTTCCCTTCTCAAAACCATCCTCAATGTGTTGAGCTAGGTTGAGTACTAGGCTAGTTGTTGATTTGCATGGCCGAAAACCTGCTTGTTATGGTATGAGTGTACGTCTACACAGGTGCGATACGGTTGGCAGGAGATGTTAAAAGAGCTTGTAGGATATGGCGAGGAGTATTATTGGTCTTACACTTCTTGGGATAGATGAATCTTTCCCATGCTTTAGGGGTGCCATAACATGTGTTTCTCCGGATCTGTGGGAACCTTTGGAAATAAGGCAGCAATGGTAGAGCTCAAGAATTAACTCCTTTGCTACTGGGCGAAGTTTTTCAGTTGCCGTTTAGATATTATCAAGCTACTGCTTTTTCCTGGTTGAAGTTTCCATACTGGCTCAATTCCCCCCCAAAGAAAATAACAGCACATTTTTGAGAGGAAAGAGCGCCCCCAATGTTCAAAATTGATATTTTGGACAGTTATGCTGGTAATTGTCTTGGAAACTATACTTGCGAACGAGAGAACGAGCGGAATTTCGCATTTATCATCAAAGAAGCAATTTTGTCAGTAGATTTGGGGATCCCAAGATTGTACTTAACGACAGAGCTGGAAATGCTAAGTTTATGTCCGAACAGATGAAATGAAATAGTGCCACCTCAAGAAAATGACCTCTAACTTGAACCAATAAAACAAATAAGGATGAGCTCTTTCCCGGCTATTTCATGATATCTGGAAAGGCAGTTCAGGGGTTTACAGCGGCAGTTGACAATGATTATCGGAGATCTCCGATTACCTAATTATTGGTAACTACAAAACTCATTCGGTTGCGCCACCTAAAACATTTTCAAGCTTAAAACATGCAAGTATGTTTCCTAGCAGTTACCAATGCAACCGTGTTGTTAAAAAATTCAAAAATTTGGAAAAATTTGGGGGGCGGCTCCTTCAAAAAAATGTGGTATTATGCTTTGAACTTCAATTTTTGAGTGAAATATGATAATCATCTTGCAGTTACTGTCCTTTTTCCCTTTTCACTGTGCACACAGTGAATTCAATAGGCCTATGACCTGTCACGCGTGCTTAACGCATAGGACATGAGGAAAACTCACGCGTTGCGAGGAAAGGGCTCAAGGGATTTTCTTCGTAGAAGATCTAATTGTAGAATTATATCATCAATAACAATGTGACATTTTAGTATGATAGAACATTCAGAGAAATCCGAAATGGTAAATTTATAAAGGAGTGGTATTGGTAGGGGTAAATGCTAAATCTATGGCAAAAATCTACCAGTGATGCTGGCAGAGTAAAGAGGGCGCATGGACAACGTTAGACATATACTCTTCGTAGAAGTTGACAACCAAGATAATCTGATTCTCATGGTGATGTAATTTGGTTGACATACGGTGCTGAAAAAGAGCCGAAACGACCATTTCTAACAAGGCTTCAAAATGTGTTAAAAAAAGGCCTACTCGCCAAATGTTCATGCACACAGGTGTGTGTAATCGCTATCCATAGCGAGTCATTGATCAGTGATTGGATGGTGCCCTGTGAAGTGGGAATCATTTTACATACGATTATCAAACTTATGAATGGATTCATGTCACAATGATTGGTTGGGTGAGCAAAAGGTCGAGGCCCCGTTACAGTGGACACTAAACTGCACTATGTTACTAAATACGAAAATATGTTTGAATCTGATTGATTTAAATAGATGATTATGAAGGGAGTAAACCACTGAGTGAGTTATATGCTCCGTAAAGACAAAAAAATAAGACAGTTTATGCGAAGTGTTCTGAAGTAATATGTGTTTTCGAAGAATGAAGATTACTTGAATAATGGACCCTGAAGTGCAGATTAAATATCAACTAATCTGAACTACTAAACTAACCATATTTAGCCATGATATTGGGAAACTTCCTGATGAAAACCCGTTTGTTGAGGTAATTTACTTTCACTACATAGGCCTTTGCATGCTCTTAAATAACTTTTCCTACCGTAAAAAGCACAGTTAGTAGAAATTGTCAAGTATTTAGAAGTCTTCTTAACATTTTCTAGAGGCTCTCTCACTCTCTCAAGAAGCATTCCCCCATGATTGGATTATTTGAAGCATTTATCTTACCTGGGTGGTGGACACTCAGTCACACGGACACTGGTCTTTATATGACACCGGCATTATTCAATGCTGGAAGGTAACAGACCCGCTGTAGATGAGGTGTGGCGATCCCACACATGCAACATTAATGGTGGAGTCTGGCCCAAATCGCTTCGAAAGAGAGATGGGCCCCCCACTCCTGTTCCTGTGTACACAGTCCGTCCCCTTTTGTAACGTTTCCTCGTTAGTTGTTTCAGTTTTCTTGTTTTCCTATTTTAAAGTTGTATTATTTGCAATATCAATTTCTTTGTGCTTGAGTACTCCTCCTTATAAGTTAGGTCAGTCTTAAACTGAAATTGTGGGTGGGAAGTGGGTCCAAACTCTTTTCCAATTGGCCTAGTTTGTTACTTAGTCAGTAAGCGTGCGCTAAGAAGGAGGGGGGGGCTTGCATGTTCCCCAGTTAGTGACTTGAGGTGAAAGATTCAATCTGATGAATTATGTTCCGCCTTGAAAATTTTGGTAAGGCTCTTGTTTCCATGCGGGTATGCTGAATGTAAGGTAGAGCTCTTTTATAACAATAACAATCTGGCACGTTGGCACGTAGGTTGTCGTTGCGGGACTTCCCCCCGCAGCCACCAACACCCGTCTCTTCAGATTTTCGAGTGCGAGCCCTCAAAGAAATTCGTCAACTTTTTTGGGTCGGTCTATTACACTACTCGCCACTGATTCCTAGGAAATTATATCTTGTGCCCCACCCCCAACTCACGAGATCCTGGCACGTCACTCTCTCAGTCCCGCGTGCGCTAACTATTTCGGTTTCTGGTGTGTACAAAGACTCTTGTACCATATTACAAGAACAAAATACTTCAGCTAGATGGGGTTTAGTTTCTTTTTATGAACAGGAAGCAGTGAGTCTTCTTTAGAAGGTCATTCCAGAAAGTAGGTTGGTTTCGGTAAATTGCCTGCAAGTTTGTCAATGACGGCAACTGCCTTTCGCTCTATCACTGAAGGGATGAACCGAATTAATTATACAAAATTTTTCATCTTGGTTTGGATGACCTTGATCTCAATACCCCATGTTCATGCCGAATATTTCCAACCCCCCCCCCCCACCCCCCCTTGTGATATGAAACTAAAAAGGTGATTTGGGTCCATAGAACATGTTTAAAATTAAATATTACCAACTCAGGTAACTCTGGGGTTCTGGGAACCGAATACTAGCGATTGTGTCATGGACCTTTCAGCTTTGTATTTTACATTCTGGACAAGTCTCCTGTGATTAATTAGAAAATCGATAATATTATAAAAGACAATTTAACTTAAAGCTTTTTCTTCGTATCGTGTTCCAAACACAGTGATTCTCAAATATGATCCGGCCAGAGATGGGTTCAACGTTTGGCTGCTTCACTGAATTCCGCAAGGTCCTTGTTTGTGCATTGTTGCTCCAACAGTGGGCAGACCAAGAGATGTTCCATAGTCTGTGGTGCTGTTCCACAACCACAGCTAGTGTCTTGATCTGCTTCCAGGTAGCCCCACTTCTGCAAGGAAACTTTAGATCGGCCGGTTCTCAGTGGTTCTCAATCTGTTGAGGCATCGCCATTCAGTCCATGAGGTGTCAGCTCCGGGTGGAAGATGCTCACCAGGTTCAATACTTTCTTTCCACAATGCGACTCTCTTATACTCCTTAGAGACTGATTCAAGAGGTTGGACTTTGTTTAAAAAAAACTCTCTGTTGGCAGTAGGTCTCTCTCCAGACATAGGGTGCTTCACATTAGATACTTGGTAGCTACGCTTTTGCATGCTCGCTACACTACGACGGATTTCTGGTGGAGCAATTCCTGCTAGGATGTATAAGTTCTCGGTTGGTGTTGGACGAAGACATCCTGTGATAAGCCGGCAGGAGGCATTTAATGCTGAATCAAGCTTCTTGGCATGGGTTGACCTTTCCCATACAGGGCAAGCATACTCTGCACATGAGTAGCACAGGGCAAGTGCCGTCGATCTTAGGGTATGTGGGCGAGTACCCCATCTTGTGCCAGTGAGTTTGTTCAAGATATTATTGCGTGAACATACTTTACTCTTCATCTTCTTGATGTGGGTCTTATAAGAGAGAGTGCGGTCTAAGGTAACTCCTATAGACAGGGTTATCACAGTTCTCCAGGGTTTTGTACAAGACCAGGTTACATTAAAGCTGACGTTTGGCTTCACGGTTTGCATAGATGGAAAGCACCAACACCTGTGTCTTACATGAATTTGCACGTAGGTGGTTTTCATCGTAGTAAGGAGTGAGTTCATGCAAAAGCTGTGGAGGTAAGCCTCTCTTCAAAAGGTTAAGTATGCATCTTGGGCATTAATTCAGGATCGTCAGTTTTTTTATAGATAAAACGACAGGTTCCTGCACTGCACTCCTAGTGGTCGTTGTATAGGTGTTGTTAAACAGGAGAGGTTGCAAGCACGATCCCTTGTGGTAGACCAGATGGAGCTTACGCCATTTCGACCTATTCTTCGCCTTTAGCTGAACAAAGAACATCCTGTCTGAAAGCAATCATTTGATTAGCTCAGGCAGGCGGATATCCTTCGGTGAGTTCCAAATTCTTTGGAGTAGGCATCTGTGAACTTCAACGCGGTCCCGTTAAGCTGCTGATAGATTCAACCAAACACAAGCTCCGGTTACAGCTCCCTCTCAAAACCATCCTCGTTGTGTTGAGTTAGGTTGAGAGACTTGGTAGTTTAGGGTTGATTTGGCCCTGGCCGGAAACTGCTTGTTTTGGTGCTGAGGGGCGATACGGTTTGAGGCAGGGATGTTCAAAGAAGCTGGTACGGCTGAGGAGGGATATTGGTCTACAGCTCTGGGGATTAGATAGATATTTCCCAGGGCTTAGGAGTGCCATACATGTGCTTTCCTCCAGATCTGCGGAACCTGGGGAAATAAGTGGCAGCAATTGTAGAGCTCAAGAAGCCATTGTTATGATGTCTGTGTCGCCTAGGTCAGGAATACCTTCAAACACAAATAAATACATACAAAAAAACCATTCAAAATTATTTTAATTTTATAATTTAAACTAGATTTTAATGATTTGTAATTGGTTTTTCAAGAATTTTGGGATAGGTCCAAAACAACTTTACACTAACATCCACACTCAATTTTAAGATTACATGTATACTTAATTGTAAACAAGAATGTACATTAATCTCCACAAGAAGTCGTGCAGTTCAAACGATGATATGTCTTCACAAGCGAAGACTCAAAATGACAGCATGCAAGGTCACCATTTAAATCCTAGGTATTTCCATGGGAATCTTACTTAGTCATGAAGGTAACTTTGGTCCAGCAGTTCAAGACGGACAAGGTTTTAAATGAGTCCCTCGACGATAATAAATCCACAGTGATATCGTCCAAGATAATCACCACGATTTAATATGCTCCACAATTTGGAATCTATTTTGATTTCCAGCACTTTTGGCTTCAAAAGACGACAGTTAGATAGGAATAATTACAGCAACTATTGTCACATGGAATTATACATCCTGGCACAGGTCTTCTCCTCAATGACAGAGTAAAACGAGCATCTCTAGTAATTGTTAGTAGTGGATTCTGGCAGAGAGTCCTTCCCGTGATAGTATTTAACTACTCACAGGTTCCCGATTCCCTTTTACCAATAATCATTACATCAGTCTCATTACAATAAACATAACCTTCACTAGTGGAACCATTCGGGATTCATCACCCGAATTACATCACTTCATATCTAACTTTGTGGGGGAATTCCCTAGGTTCTCCAATATGTTGTTTCAAAAACATCAAACAAGTTTTAAGGTTTTGAGCATCCTTGGTGGAAATTCCCCATCTTCCCCTATTGTGCAATCTAAACAGGTGCAGGTTGCAAAAACAACTCTAGGGAATCCCCTTTTCTGTCTCTTGTATAGTATAGTAAAACAAAGTGCTTTTCCCCGTGAGAAATCTTGTCTCAAATTAAAATTGGAAAATATATTTATTTCAATCACAAAATGGAGGCTATTATAAACACCATTCCTTTGCTACTGAGGCGAAAGTCAGTTTTTCAGTTGTCAGTTGACAAATTATCAAGGCCTACTTGCTTTCCCTGGTTGAAGTAGCAATACCGGTGTTGTTTGAGATTTGTTGTAGAAAGTAATTATAGTCCGTCTGTACTTATCATAGTCCGGGAACAATGGGGCACATAGGGTAATCGATTCAGTGACTCTCTACGCAACATTAATTTCAACCTTGATCCGTTTCGTCTACGGAGCCACTGTGGCCTCCCGCCGGACTAACTATATCTGCTTACACCGGATTCCATTCCTTTTAAAGCAATAACAGCACATTTTGAAGAGGAGAGCGCCCCCATGTTCAATTTGTATGATTTGGACGTTATGCTTGGGTAATTGTCTTGGAAACTATACTTGCGAACGAGGAACGCGCACAAAAATGCACATTTATCATCAAATAACAAAATTTTTGTAATTGCGACGTTGGGTCCCAATGTACCTTAAAGACCGACTGGAAAATGTCTAATAAGTTTATGTCCCGCCCCATGATGAAATAGTTGCCAACCTCAGAAAATGACCTCTAACTTGAATTAAAGGCTGACTCAGAATTTCTCGGAGAGGGCCCTCAATTTTCAACAAATTGTGGTTTTTTGCATTACAAAATGTTTTCCATTATAATCACGTGTGAAATAACTAAGCTCAAAATTCGACGTTATTCATATAGAAAATCAACAACTTTGTGTAAAAAGTCCGGATCGGAAAGGTTATACATGGTACCCATTCACGTTGTACTGCTTACATAAATGTGCACTGCATGAAAAATGAAAAACGCGTTGCGATCATCGCAACTGGGAATTGAAATTTAGGTGGGGGGTGATTATCTTTAGTTATAGTTAACTATTTTAATATTACACCAAAAAATATATATTCGAAATCCAATTAAAAAAAACTAAGGATGAGCGTAGACACTGTACAGAGCGCTAGTTCCAGGCTCTATTTCTGAGATTGGAACGGCCATTTCCAGGGGGTTTCCAAGCAGCCGTTGAATTATTATCGGAGATCGCCGATATACCATTATTGTTGTAACTACAAAACTCCTTCGTTTGCGACACATAAACACTTTTCAAGCTTAACCATTCACAGGTATAGTTATAGCCAGTACCAATCGCAGCCGTGTAAAAAAATATATCAAAAAAAATTTTGGAAAATTTGGGGCGTCGGGCGCGCTCTTCAAAAAAAATGTTGGATTATTGCTTAATTTCACTTTGTTGTTGATAACATTAGTACATTATAAAATTTACGGAAAATTACATTTTGATTTGATTGATTTCAGCATAATGATATGAAGGGAGGAGGTAAAACACTGAGTATTATACTGCTCCGTAAAGACAAAAATATACGAAAAAGTTTCTCTTTTATGAGATAGTTCTGAAGTAATAAATGGGGTTTTCGAAAATGAAGAGATTTAATTTGATTAATGGAAGTGCAGATTACTCTCAAACTAAAAACTGAACGACCGAACTAAACCTATTTAGCAATGATATTGTGAAGTCGTACTGAACCCAGTTTGTTGTGAGGGATTTACTTTCATTCACATAGCCTTGCATGCTCTTATAATTTATTTTTCCTTACGTCAAGCACGGTATAGTAGACATTGTCAAGTATTTTAGAAGTCGTCTTCAATTTCTGCAGGATCTCTCAAGAAGCATTCACCATGATTGGACTTATTTGAACGCATTTATCTTACCGGTTAAAATTAGGTCATGGCAATTCTTAAGTTTTAAAATGTTAAAATCTTGTCAACTCTCGCTACCCGCGCAAATAGTACATGGGGAAAGGTAATTGATGTTTGGGTTATTTTTTTTTCGTGTACAATTTTGACACCAATGTTTTTCCAATACATAATTTCAGGGAGAATCTGAAAACCATGGGTGTCATTTTTAAAAATGTGCTCTTGGGTGTTTTATAAGGGGCAAAATATGTACAGGGGTAAAGTGTTTAAATTGTTTTAAAATATACACCAATCTCTTCGGTTGCTCATGTTTCTAAAAAAAGGTATAGTTTGACATATTTACGATCTTTTTTTTATCTTCTCACAGAACAACAAAGAAGTTCTGTCATTTATTTTTTATCGTATGCATACATATATAAATACTTAACAGTATACAAATTAAAACTTACACAATATATTATAAGCAAACACACACACAGACGCCAACACAATTATGGCCACAAGTCAAATGGTAGATACACTATAGATTTCCATGTATCACAAAAGTCTCGAAAGATAAGGGATGATCAGCAACATCATATTCAGACATTTCTTACAGCCACTTTCACAGAGTACTTTACACATAAGCAAGTATCGTTCTATTTGGTGATTTTTGTAGTTCAATAGCCCTAAAATACACATAACATTTCGTGCAAAATTGGAATTAGTCATCCAAAATGGGTTACATTTTCACTTCAGCATCGCCAAGACCTCACATGATATAAATACATCGGTCCTCGGACCGCTTGTTGTTTGCTTCATTGCGGTTGGCGAATGATATGGGGGCCCTCACAGGACCCTGACCCTGACGTGCTACCCCTTTACGATCTATTGTTTTATTACACTAGGCCAAGACCGTCAGGTCATTATTTATAGAATGGTCCGATTTTTGAAACTGGTTTTAAACTGTTTGGGTCATAAACTAATAAGAATCGTTTATTGATGCTTGTTTTTCACCTTTTAAAGGAGACTTTTACAGATAGGACTAATGATATATCATTATCAATATACACACAGGCTGTTTGCCTGTCCGAGCATTGCTTTCGTGCTGTCCACAGTCTAATGCCTATTTTAGCTTATTTTATATTGTGTTTAAAATAATATTTTTATTTTTGTATATATTATTTATTCTGTGTCTAAACAGGAATGTTTGTTCAATGACTAAACATAAAACAATGCCAAGGAATATATTTTGGTAAAATATGGCAAAGATTTGTTTTATAAAATGTATTAAAAAAGGTCAAAATCTAAAAATTTTAACGCCAGTGAATGGATGTGTACCCAATTTTACATGCAAATAATCCCCTACCTGATGTTAATGATGTGATAAGTGATCTTGACGAAACTCTTATCTATAACATTGACTTTAAGAAATATGACAAAATGGCCTTTTAATCCCTAAGATTTGCAGTACCTCATAGAATTAGATGATGACCAAATTTATAAATTCCCTAAAGTTCTTACATTACGTCAGTCAGTTCGTTCAGTCACTACTCACGGTGGATTACTATTAGAATGCTAATTAAGAAGTATATCTAAGACTTTGAAAAACGTAAAACCTGTATTAAAAGTTAAATCAGAATTCACAATAATAGGACTAACTGAACGCATTTGCAAGATAACCCCATGATATTACAATCTTCCCGGCTATAATTTGACATATAATGAACATAATTGGCGTTTAAAAGGTGGTGTTTGTATGTATCATCACAAAATGTCACTATAAATGAAGAAAAGATCTATGTTGTGCCACTACTAATTACGAATCCTGTTTTATTGAATTTGAAAAAAACAAAGACTTTATAGTTGGCGTCGTCTACAGAACTCATACGCTATAGACGATTTTACCGTAGACATTGATCCATTATATAAGATAATAGCTTGCAAAAAAGTTGTATTATGTAATGGAGAATTCAACATTGATCCTTCTTAAGATGATATGATAGAGGCAACTCACGAATATCTTGACTTTATATATTCCCATTCTTTGATACCCATCATTTATAAACCACGCAAATAACAGAGACCCCTGGTATCACCGATCATCTGCCAACAATCTTAGCACTGAATACATTTCAAATAAACAATCTAAAATGAGAAAAAATACACATCTCAAAAATTCTTAATAGGGAAATATCACAAACTAAAATATACATTATCAATGTCAAGTGGAACGAATCTTGATAACAATAATTCTGATGATATTATAACACGTTTTGTAAAAAGTTTACTGAGTTTTATATGATGCATTCCATTGAAGAAATGCTGTACAATAATCAGAAAATATCAATATCCCCGTGGATTACTATGGTTATTACGAAGCATTCAGCCAAGAACAAAAAACATATACAAAAAACTGTATCTTCAATCCCCAAACCAGGACCGACTTCAAAAATTAAAACTTATATAAACACATTACACAACTTAATAGCGGAATATAATGCCGATATTTATTTAAACAAGTTGAAGCTGCCAAGAATAATATCGACAAACAATGGAGTAGATTAACCAATCATTGGACGGACAGAAACATTCACTACAGAGAGTCAAATATTCTGGCAATGTTATTACCAACCCTCAGGAAATATCAAACTGAGTTCAATAATTTTTTTTAAATATTGTCCAACCTTAACCTCAAAAATACATAACACTGGTAAAAAACTATTTATGATTACCTTAATATCCGTATCCCTAGTATATATATGAACCCAATAGTCGAACGGGAGTAATTAAGATCATTGACAAGTTTTCAATCAAAACAAAAGTGCCGGGCAGGATTACATGGAAATCGTATCATTAAAAAGTCGCCAATGAATATTAACGCCCACTTACCACAATATTCACGTATCGATATCAACTTGTGTCCCCCAAAAAACTTAAAGTTCGATTTCCACCTTTAATAAAAGATAGCCGAAATGTTTTCCAATTCCCGCCTTTGTCCTTTTTTACCGTTTTTTCCAAAATCTTGAACGATTAGTCGTAATAGGTGTAGGAATTTAATACCCGCATAAAAGATTAAATGAAAAACAGTTTGGCTACCGAGCTAACCACTCCACATACATGTCAATTTTGCAACTGGTTGATAATTACCAAATCATTAGAAATAACGAATCTACAATTGGAACATTTGGATTTTATCCAACATTGACACAATTAATCAAAGATATTATACCATAAACTAGACATTATGGATTTGGGGAGTTGTTTGCACGTGGTTTACAAACTACTTAAGTAACATAAACTTAAAGTTATTATCAGACATGAATCTGAACTAGAATATTATTTGTGGCGTACTCCGGGTTTCAATATTAGGTCCGATCTATTTATCTCTTATTAACGATATCTGTAACACTTCATCTGTATTAGATTTCAGTTTGTTTGCTCGACTACACCACAATATTGTATTCGCAGAAAAAGACTTGCCATCAAAACTGAGATTCATAATAAAGAACTAAGTGAAATAGCAACGGGTTCAAGCAATAATTATCAGAAACGCCAGTAAAACACATTACATGGTTTGGGTACACCGACTCACTACCGAGGAAGGAATCTGCTGGGATGGCATGAAAAGAATAACATTGATACTATCTTGAAGAGTACAGTATACAAATTTCTCGGATTATAGATGAAAACTTACTTGTAAGTCATCATTAAATCCCCTATCCAAAACACGCTCAAGAAACTTGTTTTTTAAACAAATTAAACATTTCATACCCGAATGTACTTTACTCGCTATACTGTACTCTAGTTTGCCTTATATAAATTATTGAATCCTAATATGGGGGAACACTTGTAAACGTACTAGTAAATTCATCAGCTTCAAATTGGGCAGTAGAGGAAATATCAAATGCCCTTACAGGAATCCCATACTCACCCTTATTTACCAGATAGAACGCCTTAAATATAGGCGATATCTACAAAAAAAAAACTAATGAGCTTGGTATATTTTATGTACAAGTATCCATTAACAATTGCCGAGTATATTTAACGGCTATGTCAGCAAACGGTCTGACAGTCACAATATGGCACGAAAATATTAACAACTACAACCTTACAGAATAAGCAGTTTTCACGATCATCCGTGCGAACACTCTCGGTCCCATTCTGTGGAACATTTAGGGAAACCTCGACAAATCCGATCATTACCCCACTTTCGCAAACACATTTAAAGTGACTATTTCCAATATAAAGAAATTTTTGCATTATTTTATGTTTACTGCAATATGCGGTGAGGGCAATTGACAATTTTGAATCAGGGCATTGTCACTGCCGTTTTATTGTTTTTGTTGATTGTAATTTGTCCTTATCTAAATTGTTGTAACATTATTTTCAGGGTTACCCCCGGCTCTGGGTCTTCTTGCCTGTTTTGGTCAACTCCTCAAATTTTACGGAATTTTTTTTTGTGTACCATGATTTTTTTTAATGAAATAAATTTGAAGTTGAAAGTATCTCCCTAGACCCTGTGACCACGCTCTATTTTGCCCTCTTAATTATCATCAAATGTCTTTTGACAATGCGACCTTATATTTCAGCTTCTGTACATTAGACGAACAATTGGCACCATAATTTAAAACAAAACTGCTGAATCTCTAAGTTTTAACCCCCAGTGTGAAACCTTGAACCCGTAACCATCTTGTACAATTTAACCCACAGATAGGGCACACTATCCCTTCTTTAATCCTTGAAAGGTACTGAACATGATGGTATACTTTAAAACACAATTTGTCCCGATTTTAAATTTTGACCCCTGTATAAACTTGCCCGCCTAGAATATATATCCAAAAGACACCTTTTAGTGTAGTAAAGAGTAGCACGACCCAAAAATTGCAACCGGAAGTTTTTTGGCATTTTCTGGTAGCTTAAGGAGAGGAGGGGTCACTTAACAATATCCAAGTTGCACACAATCGAAGTCCCAGAAAGAGTTCAAACTATGACAAAAACAAATGGCGCCACCACGAGGCCATTTAAACCATAAATCCTCATATCTCTGGCCATAAATGAGCTAAAAGACAACACGATGTCTTTCCTATTTTTCTAATTCTAGCATGACAATCCATTAAAATGGGTTTTCTGAGATTAATAGATCTCTTTTTTGACCTCTAAATCCAATATGGCCGCCACTGCCCATTTGGGCCAGGTCAAATTCTTGTATCTCTGTACAGGATGGAGTCCAAAATGCCAAACAATGTAATTTCCTATATTCTAGCATAACAACTCCATTAAAATGCGTTTTATGAGTTTAGATATCCTCTTGACCTCTAAATCATATTGCCGCCGATCCACATGTTGGAAAGTACTAATTCTTTTATCTCTTATCTCGGGTACCATAATGGGCCAAAAACGACAAAAATATGTCATTTCCTCCTAATCTAGATAAAATCCATTAAAATGGGGTTTTATGAAAGTTGAAGACCATCTTGACCTCTAAATCCCATATGGCGCCATCACCATGTTTAAAATACACTTATTTACTTGGATCACATCTAGGGTCAAAATGACAATATAGTTTTTTTAATTGTAGTATACAAAATACGTAAGATGGTTGTTGTAAAGTTTTTGAGAGCACCTTGGAAACCGTCTTCAAATGGCCACGTCCGCCATTTAACAAGTGAATCATAATCCTATTTAGCCATCAGACGAAGTACAATGACAACGAGGTGTCCTTTTCCTTCTCCGTCATATAAATTTATTTCAAATTAAAGGTCCATGGCCCGATCGCAAACCCGTCGTCCCAGGGACCCCATATTTTTTTTTACCATAAGTGGTCAAAATTTTGGTATCAGAAGAAACCCTATTTTTATCATTTACCTGTGAATCCTTAGGGCTAAAAGATGTTTGGTATGGATGTTATGAGCGAAAATGTGCCCCTTTTTGGTCGACCAATATTAATTTTACACAGTACTCTATGGGGATTGCAAAATCATTTTTTTAGCTCTCCCATCAAAACGGGTTGAAATATCGGCGCGAAACTTTACAGATGGGGTTGTGGGGTGAAGGCATTAAATCGGGCCATCCCCCTTTAAAGGGATTTTTAGTTGGCTATTTGTCCTAAATTCATAACCATATTAGCTATAAATCTATCACAATTTGACATTATGTTGTTTACAGTGTAATTGTGAAATTCTTGGAAGTAACAGAAAGTACAATTTGACATTATTCACCTCATCACCAAAATATGACCGAAACACTTGTTTGCAGTAGTAGATGAGATTGACGACACTATTTACTATTACAATTTAGTCTTCAAGTTCATCATCTAAGACTGGTTCTTGGTCTATGTTTTCGTGTGAATGTCCATGAGCTGTGGTGAAAACTTATTTGGAAAGGTACCTGTAGTGTAATGATTCCAAAGACTGATTGCTGATCACTGAACAAGGACACCATTGGGTTACAGCCTTCATCTTTCTATAGATTCAGATCTATATTGGGAGTACAAAATACTCTGGAACAAACTCGTAACACAGGGTTACAATGGATGACTTTTGAGGAAAACAGATTTCTTGCCAGCCCCAAATATTCTTAAAAATGCATTGGCAAAGAACAGATAGGAGCAAATGTGATGCGATCTGGGAAAACCTGCCACATGGTGGGAAATATATATTTTGAGTTTTTACTATCACTGCAGAGTTTGAAATATTAAGTTTCCATAACTGTTTACTTCTTTCTTCTTTGATACACACATCAAAAGTTATGCCTTATACAATTTGACAAACTAAGTACAATATAACAGATGTTAAGCTATTTTCTTTATTTTTTCAAAACTGTCCTGTGCGACACGTGGCGGGTTTACCCAGATCACATCACAAATGTCATCACTGAATAAGCGTTTCAGAAGCTTGATATCATACACGTTTTCTCTTTGTGTCTGTCAGACTTAAAGTAAAGCTCATTACAGCCCTCTTCTCGCATATTGGGAAGTAGTATTAACAGATCTGTGTCTTCTCCAATTTGGATTGTTGACCTACATTATGCCATGGCGACTGCTTTTTTGCTATATTAACATCTGAATCTCCTTTTTTTCCCAGCAAAATTTGTGTTTGATATGTGTACCTTATTAGCGATCCTAGTTTTGCGACGTTCATGTGTGCTGTCTTTTGTGTTTGGCTCATCGGTGTATCCATCAAACACAACGAATACTTTGCCATGTGAAAGATGCATAATCATCAGTATTGCAACTATAGGTGCTTCCCTCTGTTCATTTCAAGCGATGTAAAAGAGAATCTCCATCAACAACATAGTGATCAGTCTTTGGCACTGTCTCAGGGGCAGCATCCTCTGACAAGGACACATGTTCGTAAATGGCCATTGTGCTTTATCTGGCCTACATAAAACATGCTTGGCCTAAAACAAACGATGGCGGATAGGGGCCTATGGTGAAAGTTCATGACAAAGCACCTTATGTTCTACAGATTGTGATACCAAACAGGAACTTGAAATAACAGACACTTGGTCAATCAGTTTACCGTCTTGACAGGCGAACAGTTGCAAGGGTCCTTGACTTTAGTTTTCCATTAATGTAACTATTATAAGAAAAAGAAAAGTCAGCTTGTCCTTCCATTTGTTTGACTGTACTTTCCCTCTTTGAACGATTGTAAATTGACATCCTCACCAGCATATATCCCTGTAAAATGTTTTCTCAAAAGGCCTTTTCTCTCCGTGAAGGTGGGGATAAATGCTGTTCACCTCGCTGCAAGCTTTGCAAGCCATTCTTGTCTCTTTCCATGCATGAAGGTATAGATAATTTGGCATCTTTTTCAGTTGACCATTAGGGCAAAGCATATCCTTTATAGCACTAATGAACTAAACACAAAAGACCACACAACATGAACCTCGCAATACTAGCATCGCAAAACTCGATACAGAATCAAAGAACAAAATTTTGCTAGGGAGAAGATGACTTCTATCAAATGATCTGAATAAAACAGGCTCGCATTAAACTTATGGTGTCTGAATGCAACAAAGAGACTGCCACGTATCTATCAGAAGGAAATGCAGCTGTTGAATAGCAAAATGGCAGTCGCCATTGATAATTGGGGAAGACACAGCTGTATCAACTTCTTGTTTCATATGCAGAAGAGGGCTGTAATGAACCATTACGTTTCGGTCTGAAGAGACAAGGAGAAAAACATGCACGTGTATGATATAAAGCTTTGAAGCACTTATTCATGATAACATTCACTCACGGGGTGTCCAATTGCTGTTTGCCCATGTATTTTTAAAGGTGCGAACTACTACTGCGACCCTGTGTTACGAGCTAAAAGTCCCAGAGTATTTGTACGCCCATTGGATTCCTGAATCGATAGAAAGTGACGGCTGCAATTCAATGGTGTGTCCTTGTTCAATGGTCAGAAATCGGAGTCTTTTTTATGGTAAGGCTGACCATGGCATTAACAACAGAACTAATGTCTTGTAGAAACCACTGATGGGTTTTGCGACGAGAATAGCGATTAACCGTCGCCGGAATGATTAGTACATGGAAAATGCACCCAGGAAGGGCATACCAGATGTGCGCAGTTGAGGAATAAATGATCTCTGATGGCTGACCCCCTGTTTGGATCTTGGGGTCTCAACTGCAATTTCATGAGATCGTACTGACTCCTCCGGTAATCTTTGCGTTTTAGGCATCAGTTGGCAGTTAGTTCAGGAGCCTCCGATTGACATGCGGTGAAAGAGGTAGTTTGTTCAAACGGTCTTGGATTGTATAAAACCTAAGTATTATTTCCACAAAAAAACCTCTGCTGCAAAACTCCACTGTGTTTTGGCAATGGATACACAAGACTGATGGTTAAAATTTAACTGACTGGGCTGGATAGTACAAATAGAAATGTATTTCCCCGTCATAACACCATCCTTCACCAGCAGTTTCCACCGGAAATGATCCGATTCAATATTGTTCTTCAGGATGCATCACAATTAGAAATTACCTGCAGAACGCTTGTGACATTCGTGTCAAAAATATGACCCCAAGAAACCAGTCTCACTGATTAATGACTGAGACTAATATTAATAGTGTGAGTCCATCTCGTCCGTTGCAAAAAAATTGGTTTGCCACTGTTGGTGATGATGTGAATATGTAAACTGAAACGTACTTCTCCTTTCTGCTATATAGGAGGAATTACTGTTTTCCTTATTTTCAAATGGTGAACAGTGGGCCATATTGAAGATGTCAAGATGCTCTCAAACTTTGAAACCACATCTTAGTGGTATTTCTTTTCAATCAAAAAAAACCCCACCTATTTGCCAGTTTTTTGCCCATCTGGTATGTCAGAGATAAAAGAATTCATACTTTTCACCATGGGCGATGGCCATATTTGATTTAGAGGCCAAGATAATATCTGAACTTAATAGAAACTGCCTTTAATGGATTTGTTATCTAGAATTAGTAAAATGTTATCTTGTTGTCATTTTGAACCCTCATGGCGGATGCGTCATATTTGATTTTGAGGTAAATGATATCTCAACTTCATACAACCCATTTAAATGGATTTTGTTTATGCTAGAATTAGTAGGACATGTTATCTTGTTTGTCAGTTTGACCCATCATGGCGGATGGCGGTCATATTGGATTTTGGAAGGTAAATGATATCTCATCTTCAAAAACCATTTTAATGGATTTGTTATGCTTCATTAGTAGGAAATGACATCTTGTTTGCCCTTTTAGAGAGCTCATTTATTCCAGAGATATGGAGGATTTAATGTTTTTTTCAAAATGGCGGATGGGCGTCCATGTTGTTTATGTCATAGTTTGACCTCATTCCTGGGTCTTCGATTTTGTGCAACTTGTGATATATTAATGAAACTGACCTTAACCTACAAGAAAATGCCAAGAAACCTTCTGTTTGGCAATTTTTGGGGTTAGTGTGGGTAACATGTCATATTTTGATCCTACTATTTCAACAAGTTAAAAATGACACCGCATGATTTTTTTGGAATCCTCCATATAATTTTTGATTTTAGAAAAACCTTGGTTACAAGATTGTATATGAAATTTTCAACAAAAAATACAGTTTCCACATGTACTAATGGAAAACCCCACCCACTATCTCTTATCACGGTAGAGCGATTTCCTTGATCTTACCATTTCTTTCTCAACATTTCTCCCAGCGAAGTGAAATAGTTGAACTCGCCTCCCGTAGCTTTTTTTCCATTGATAAAATTGATTGGCTTCACTTTGTTTAAATAACTTTTGAAATGCTTGAAAACTGACTCTAAATAGTATTTTTATAAGTTTGGCAGGGCCGATATTATATCAGCTTCTACAATGCAGTGCTGCTTGATAGGAGGACTAATTATTTTTTTATGGCCAGAAATGGCAAACATGCTGGACGCATAACCCCGCAGCCGCGCGCAAGTGGTTGTAAGCACGCTAAAACTAAACGGGGATCCGTCTGCTCATTCAGTCCACGGTTAGGGTATTTAGCCGGCTGACTATTTTTTTCAATTTGTAACTTATGACCCATCTGGTTTTCACATTCAATCGGGGACAATTGAATATTAATTATTAAGACAATATACAGAGGTTTTGAAATCCTTAAAAAGGAATTTTATTCTGGGACATACAAGCCAATTTTGGAAAAATAAAGATTTGATTGACGTCACGCATTGATTGGTTTATTATTTTGCTTCGGGTAAAAATGACGTACGTATCCCTACATTGGAAAAGCAACCGATTATCGTCATCGTACGTCGGTTTTGAATCAGTAAGGGAAAAGGTAAATTTTGTAACTGTTTTTAGACATAATACAAATAACGGTGTCTTTTGGAAAAAAATAATAGCAACTGGGCAGAGAAGGGTCATGTATCATACTTGATTTAACATAGGTCGATTATATATTCGGTCGCCCCCGAAGAGCAACTGATATCTGCTACCTGACAACGTGACCTGGTACCTGCCACGTGACAAACCAAACTATTCTCTCGTTTAATCGTTTATAACTACCACACGCAAAGCAGCAGCAGCATTCTTATCTCTGTGTCACAGCGTAATGATCAGATGTGAGACTATACACGTGGTTCTGTACAAGGAGGGGTAGACACTATCTGCTCGATTTGGCCTGTGGGATTTCCAAACGGGTAATTTGTGAAACTGCTACAATGCAATTTATATGGCAGTCTCGGTCCCGTGACATTAAAAATCATCTCTTAAACCTTTGTTCAAAAGATCTTAGTAATATCATGATAAATTAGAAAAATATGAAGTTACCATCAATCATGCTTCTGTACCTGTGCATAACTCAAACTCCAGAAACTTCCCCTCAAAAGTAATCTCTCAATCAAACACATACCCTGAACATACGCGCCATGGCTACAGAGCGTGCCTCTGTAGCATGCCCACCGATACACTCTAATATAAAACAGCCCTATTATAATTATTATACCCCAAAACATTGCCACTCCTGGGTCCGAAAGTGTGAAAAATCGTTCCTCTCATACATTTTATGTTTGTTGCTAAAAATAACAAAACAATGACATAATAAACCCTTTACTCACAAGTTGAAGACATCCCCTGGTTTTTAGTTACAGACTTAAATAAATGACAGAATGCTTTGATTAGATAAAAGGAACTAATAGAGAACGTGCGGGTTGACATATTGTAAGATTGGGCGCGGCTATGATCAGATAATAAAAATGGTCATTAATAGCTTGACCACCGTAAGTGTAATTTAATTTGTTTTTTTAATTAATGAATGTATTAGCATATTATTGTTTATGCTTTACGAGTGATATCACAACGACACATTGTTTTTTATATATAGCCAAAAATAGGATGGGAGGTGGACTAATTAATTTCACTGAAAAGAAATAAACCGATGCCGGCTCCGTTGTCCTTATATTAAGAAAGGAATGATATGAAAGAGAACAATCTATAAAAATCTCCCAAATCTATATGATGACTCTTAATATATCATTGAACATAGATTTATTTTTACAAATTGCTACGTTAATTTTAGATTAATGTTAGTATCTAGTTTTACCTAAATTATATGAGCAATACCAAAGAACGAAATTAAGGCAATAATGGAGGGAACCGATTTCTCTTTCTGTGGACAGTGTTTTGTATGATTATAGGTTTCAATATAAAAACACGTTGGCCCTATTCTCAAACGATGTTTAACAATGTTTAACGCTAATCGCTGGTTAAATAGCAATTTAAACGCCCGCTAAATAAACGCATTCTCAAAGCATGGTTAACTTTAAACGGCTGTTTTAAATTTAGCCGAACATCGTTAAACAGGCGTAAAGCGTTGTTAAACTTAGACTTGTCGGGGGTAGTTTAGGTGTTTTACTTCACGTTTTCATCATCATCAAATGCCTGATAACTCGTGGTTATCCATTTACCGTCATTTATTGCTCTTATCTTTCTTTTCCGATCTCAGTTCATTTCTTCTCGTCCATTTTTCCTTTTGCTTCTATTTTCATCATGCTCGTTTTATTTTGTTTATAAGATTGATGATAGCAGTGCGGCACAACGACATCGACCTAAAACAGTTTTTAAATAGGCCGGGCTTTTGTCTCCATCAATTCACGAATTCTAAAGCTCCTTGCGTAACCGACATTTTTTGATTTACCCTGGGCTTCATGGCGTTGCATTTACAACTACGGAATTCATGGTCTGGCATATCAATTTGTTACGCACACTTAATGAATAGCAAGATAAGTCACCGTTGCTGTGGATGATATTTTTACGCGGCGTTGAAATACAGTGGTTAGCTAACGACTGTTAAAATATTAACCTGCGGTTTTTAAACAGTGCGTTTAGCTAACCACAGTTTTTAGGCCTAACCACCGTTTAATTTAAACACTCGTTTGAGAATACGGCGGCCCGTTATTTTGGCAAATCCCGATTTATTATAGGTAGATCGCAAAATGTAACTTGAGACTCAAAGTTTTAGGTTTATTTTAATGGTCACAGGTAAAAAAAGTTTATAGTAATCATCAATGTAACAAGTAATGAACTAATAATACAATCTTATCAATACACCCTAACGCACAAAACTTTTTTTTTATTGGTCATCCCAACCTTGTAATGCGATTATGATTTCCTTGATATCCCGGCCGACCATGGCATTAGTCTTTTATCATTAACAGACTATTATGTAAGAACTGAATTCAACAGTTTTCCAGTAAGCCGGTTATGTGCATTAACTTTGTACCATAGCCACAATGGCCCGTATTCCAGAAATTTGTTTAGCTAAATGCAATTTTAGCTTAAAATCGCCGTAATTTAAAATTGCATTTAAGCAAAACGCGTTTAAATATTTTAACCATTTGCTTACTTAAACGTAAACTTTAAACACAAAAAAACATCGTTGTTATATAAAGACGCTAACTTGAGTGTATAAAAGGCCCTATTGTGTTTTAATGGTTGAGCGCACAAAGTGTATCATAGCTTTCCGTAACGTTTAAGGTGATACACCAACTGGGCAAGAGTGATAAGCACCATTGCCGTTGTCAACTGGACAGTGCAATGAGCCGTGCACTTGAAGAAAACACGCACTAAAACACTTCTTAAACTAGCCCCGTACCTTGTTTAAATTCCGTGCACTTGACGAAACACGCACTAAAACACTTCTTAAACTAGCCCCGTACCTAGTTTAAATTTCGACGCATTTTGGCGAAGTTAAAATTACTTTTAACTTTCTGGAATTGCGTTTTACTTAAGCGATACGCTTATCTCACTTATAAACGTTCGCTTAGCTTAAATTTTTGGAATACGGCCAATATGTTTTGTAATAGCCACAAAGCCCTAGTTTCCACATGCAAAAGTATCGAACCTTCACATCAATATCCACCCCATGGAAATATGCCATAACTCTAACTTAATTTGAAACTGATTGTAACTTAGCTCTCGATCGTGTGTCTTTCAGAAATCGCGGCGATCATTTATTATTATTACCTTCTTGTGCGAAAAATTAAATTTAAAAGTGAGCTGCGTTTTGTAAACATGAAATGACCATGGACTCTGACGGTGACACTAACCCCCTTTCACCATAATTCTAATGACAACCCTGACCATAAATCATAACACACGGTCCCTAAACTCTAATCCTCACACTCCAGCTAAATCCCAATCCCTCAACCGAATCCAGCTCACCGCTTCCGCCTGTGCATAGAACTGAAAAGTTTGACAAAATTCACCTGTAAATGAACAATTATGTCCTTTTCAGCTTAGGCACTTTAGCAGGGGACTGTAGTGAAAGAGTGTGCGCTTCCGGATAGAATTGTGAATTTTTGCACACAAGTACTTTAGGCATTGATAATCCATCAAATTGATGGAAGCACTTGTCAACCCCCTTTAATGGACCCCAGCTTGGGTTTCAAGGTTATACAGGGGTCAAAAATTTAAAATGTTCCGATTGTGTTGAACACCATGAGATTTGTCTGGGTACAAGGATTCTAAATAGGTATAGTTTACACTATCTATGGCTTATAGTTTTGGAGTTATGGGGTAAAAACTGTTTAAATAGTGAAAAAGACAATTTTGGTATGTACATGTGTCAAAACTTTGCTTTGCTTTGATTCAAGAAGTAATATGTGGTGCAAATTGTTTCCCTAGTGTAAAGGATTGAAATAAGGAATAGTTTGCCTTATCCGTTATGCTTAGTTATCACCTATCCAACAAAATACGTCATAGGTGAATAGAATCAATAGCTGCCAATAACTGTTGACTTTTTTAGCCATTTTGGTTAATAACCAAACACTTAAGATAGTCAAAACTTTTTCTTATATTTCATTCTATGAGCTGAACCAACAACTTGAACCACGTTTTACAAAAAATGGAGCATCTTTTAATTTATGACCCCTGTACAAACCCAAATTGACTTTGTCATAATTTTACAGTTTTTACCCCATTATTCCAAAACTAGCCAGGTAGTATAAACTATACCTTTTTTGGAATTCTTGTAACCAGACAAACATCATGGTGTTGCTTTTCAACACAATTGGAACATTTTAAATTTTTTACCCCTGTGTAACCTTGAAATCCAAGATGGGGGCCATGAAAGGGGTGTGGCAAGTGCTTCCATCAATTTTTTTTGATTATCAATGCATAAAGTACTTGTGTGCCCAAAATTCACAGTTTTATCAGATTTGGCACACTCGATGAGATCTGTGCCAAAAACTACAGTTCCCCACGTACTTGTCAGCATGCCACTGCCCACTGACTGCTACGCTAATGCTGATGCTGCTACTACTATTAAGTGGGGGCGTAATTTATTAACACTTTGAACACCTTAACAATATCCTAAAGCAATAAATCAATCTTAAACAACATGGAGGCTCTTTCGGACAAATTCCACGACCGGTAGGCAAGTCTCTACCATAGCCTATCATTAATTTTTTCTGGATAAGGTCAATTTTTAAGATTTCTTTCTAATTGTTTGCTTGGAAAAATCAACTTTTAAGATTTTATTTTGTTTTAGATGTAGGTGGTCCAGAAGAATATCACTAAAAGTGACTTTATTTCACCTAATAATAAAAGAAAAAGACTGCCTTATACTATTTAGAAAAATATATGGCATACATTGTCACAAACTTAATTTTTCTTGTTTTCAAATTTGCAAAAGCAATGAGTATTTTTGGCTGTTGAACAAAACTTTTAGACTGGCTCTGTAAAATATGAAATGCATAATTTTAACATACATCAGCTTGTCTTATTGGCATGGGATTAATACACAAAGGATTGTTAATGCTATGCGTGCCTGGGCTAATTACCCATATACATTTCAATTGTCGTCACTCCGTTTTTCATTGGTTTTAATCTCGTTTGCTTGGTTAGTGTGCACCATTAGTTTCTGCTACTACTACTACGTGCTACTATTACTGTTGATACTGCTGCTTGCTAATAATATAAAAAATAATAGTAATAAATAATCGTTGTTGTTTTATTGAAGTTCTTTTATGCGTTTTGAGCAATCTAAATATCCCCATTATAATTACTGGAACGTTCTTTATTGAATGAAATCCATCATTTACAGACAATCATTTAATATCGACTATCCGTTTAAACAATGCTTCATGATCTTGGGTCACGCCAACATGTCCCTTAGGAGCATTGCGTCTTGCTCTTAGTTTTCTTAAAATAGAAGCTCAAAATACACTAAAAATCACTCTATAGAAATCCCTTAAGTAGTTAAGTAAGTAGGTAAGTAGTTCCCTGTTATAAGCTAACCCTGCCATGCCTGCAGGTTCCCTACAACAGGGTCAACAGTACATTTGTCATTGCATGTCTACACGGCATTTCCTTGTAGATCTTGTGTATCGACAGACCTTCTTGGACACTCCTCTATATAACTCTGGTGACTCACTGCGGAAATTAAACCCTGCGATATACATAGGTTATAAGGCTAGAATAGACTAATGGGGGTGAAGAAACTTGACATGACGCTTAGAAATATCCACTCCTGAAATATAAAATGTTGATTTTTTTAAAGAGTATTTATCACCAATCTTATCTTAAAACTAATAAAGTATCGGGGGATAGGTAATTACAAGCTATTTTTGTAGTGAGGAGAGGATAGTTCCGTTTCACAAAGCGAGATTATATATTTTATCAATCTCACTCCCCACTATCCAACCTCAGTAAATCGATACATATTTTGAACTACGAGAAAGGTCAACGAAATTTTTCACCGCTTAATCGTGCTATCCAAATTTATGATATTATATCCACAAATTAGCTAATGCGTGCTCTTTTAGGGCACTTGTGTTAATACAGATTAAATATTGTACATCCGGGCCAACATATCATTAAAGGTTCTAACCGAGTTCTGTAATATATGGTCAATAATAAGTATTGTCAGATTCCTTAGACTATGAAGCATTTAAATGATATGCACGTTTTTCATGGTTTTTCTGCTTTTTTTGCCATAACAAAATGTGTCACTTTCAGCAAAATGTTCATTTGTTTTTTTTGGACGTTATCATGTAAATAATCTCAAAATGATTACAGTATCAGTTATCACCTTGTACTACTAATGTAATGGCATTGAAATAAATTTCAATGTCTTACCCCTTAAATGAATGTAATTTGTACCAACGATGAATGGAAATCAGCTTTATTTAAATTTAGTTTATTCTTCGATGGACCTCAGGGGTTGGCAAACTTTTCAGCTCAAGATAATTTACCAAGCAAAATGTGTGCAGATCCAGTCCATAGCTAGCTGAAACGACAAACACCTAATACGGGCAACCAAATTCGACTATTGCCATTGCAACTGTCTCATAACAGTGCCTACTTAATGAAACAGTTGTCCTTCAGCAAACCTATTCAGGCCCGTAGCCAGGATTTTTTCGGGGGTGGGGGGGTGGCGGATTTTTTTCAAAATGGACCTTTTCAAAAGGTGTTGGAAATCCAACTCTGAACATGCAATTCTTCGTAACCTTGTTTGAGATACCGTCAGATGCAGGGAGGCAGAGATGTGATGCTAGCTTCTCCTCAAAGATGGAATAAAACAGGATTCCAATGTAGGTTTTGAATGGTCGAAAAATCAGCAAATAATAAAAAGAAGAATGTGATGTTTAAAAACAAGAGCTCTCTTTAATAGATTAAATTTAACTGACAAGTTGGCACTCGTTGTCCTTTTTTGAAAAAGTAACACGCATCCCCAGAAGTTTGTTGAAAACCGTGGAAGATAATAGAAAAATGCCAAACCAGGGTAACAAATGACGTCATATCGTACCTTTGAATCGCCATATCATTTGAATATTATGTGAGTACTGATATGTAAAAATCCCATCGTCGTGAATTAGCTTTGTTTAGATTTGGATGTGCCCAGTTGGTATTGGAGAACATAATAGTCTTCTTAATGAGAGGATTCATGCGCAAAATCGTGGCATCGAGGATTAATTTTGTTGTTTTATGTTTGTGTCCTCAATACTATGAAAGTAGAGCCCAGATAACAAAATAATAGAAACGTCCACCTTCAAGTTTATTCAGATCATGATTAGTTTTTTTACGTTGTCTGTTAAAGTAATGGTTAATAATTGTGGTCACCAGGTTGCTAATTTCATCAAGTCTGTTTGATGTACCGTGTGGTAATTTTTAAATGTACACGTATTTATGATTTTTTAAAAAAATTTATTATCCACTATAAGCTAGACATTAACTGGTCACTTTTATAATTTGAGTGTTGACCCTACTAGATATTCCAACTTTATCAACTCAGTATTACAATAGTTCACATGGTGCTAATATTGAATTGTTCCATTGTAGGATGTGATTAGGGCGGACGGTTGTACTCTACTCTGAAATAGAATGGACCTCACGGACATTTCAAAGTTCGCCCAGCTAGCGTAGCCCAAGTAATAGCATTGGGGTTCAGGCCATCGCCGTATTGCAGGCCTCCTCTACGCCGCTACAGAGCAATGTTCTCTGACCAACAGCTTTGATGTGTAAGTAAGTTACTATAACCCCAGGTTCCTTAATGCTAATCTCATAATTACGATTAACACATTATGCACATTTCTACTTTACTACTAGCTATTGGTAGATTGCACCACAGTTTTAGCAGGGTACTGTAGTGAAAGAATATATATGCGCTTCCAGATTAAAATTGTGCAATTTTTGCACACAAGTACGTTAGGCATTGATAAGCCTAAAAATTGAAGGAAGCACTTGCAACCCCCTTAATGGGACCCCAGATGGTTCATCCGGATACCGGTCAACATTTAAAATGTTCCGATTGTGTGAAAAATACAATGGTGTTGGTTGGTTATAAAGGATTCCAAAAGGTATAGTTGACATTATTATGGCTTATAATTCGGCGTTTGTAGGTAAAAACGTAAAAAATAGTGAAAAAGTCAATTTTGGTGTTGGACATTGGTCTAAAAGTTTAAAGTGCTTTGATTCAGGTTAATATGTGGTGCAAATGTTTCCCTAGCTTAAAGGAATTGAAATAAGGAACAGTTGCCTTATCTGTAGCTTAGTTTTCAGTTATCCAAATCAAAAAGGGTCACACGTCATAGAATCCAATAGCTGACATTAGCTGTTGACTTTATTGGCCCAGTGGTTAATAACCAAACACTAAGATAGTCAAAAAATTGTCCTATATTTCATTCTATGATTCTCTGAGCTGATGAACCAAAAAACTTGACCCAAGGTTTAAAAAATTGGAGCAACTTTTTAATTTGAACCCCTATTACCAACCAAATGGAATGTTTTGTCGACATTTTACCAGTTGGTTACCTAAAAATCCAAAAAGCTAGCAATAGGTAGTTATAATCAAACTATACCATGTTTGGAATTTCCTAATAACCAGACAAAAACATTATGGTTGGCTTTTCAACACAATCTGGAACATTTTAATTATTTACCACTGTTGTAAAACCTTGAACTCCAAACTGGGGGCCATGAAAGGGGTTGTGGCAAGTGCTTCCATTTTTTGTGATTATCAATGAGTAAAGTATGTGTACCAAATTCAGTGTTAATGCCAGATTGCCCACTCACATGAGATCTATTGCACTACAGCCCCCACTATTTAGGACCCGATATGTTTAGTACTCGAAATGTATAGCGGGGCTATGGGCTGTGGTCAAACATGATCGTTCATCCCCCACTACAGAAAAGGTTGGAACATTGGTAGTATAGGTATGGACCCTCTATATCAATGCTTAAGTAGTTTAGTCTAAGGTTGTAGTTGTCACTTTTCCAATAGAGCCAATTTTAAGATACACAGTGGGTCAAACTTTTAAAATGTTCCAAGCATGTTGAAATGTATGCAATATGTCGTCTGTAGTCCATAAGGATTACAAAAATGGATAGGTTACTGATCTATGACCTTATTGTGGATGTTACAGGGGTAATTTTAAAAATGGCTCCTAAAATTGTAGAAACAAATGCCAATTTCCATTTGTGACAGGGGTCAAATGTCAGAAGTTGCTACAATGTTGGTAAAAAAAGAAAACAAATTGTCATCTAGCTTTATTGTTTAAAAATAATAAGGACATAATTTGTAGGCATCTGCATCGCATAGTTTATCATGTATTGGCAAAATCGGTAAGGGAACACAAATCCAATTGGCATGACCTTTTTTGACATTTAATCTCGGTAAGGAAACATTTAGATAAAACAGAAACTGTACTTTTTGGGGGTCCTTTTCCGTCAGGCCATTAATGTGAAAGTATAAGATATATCAGATTCAACTTAACTCAAAAACCAATGATCGTACTAGTTGTACAAAACTATAACATTTTGGAATCCTTATGACGATACCAATAATATGCATATTTTCAACATGTTGGGGACATTTTGCAATTTTGGCCCTGTTGTTAACAATAAAACTTAGCCCCCAGTGAAAAGGTTAGACAACAGTTTGAGCGTGATAACTGACCCAGCAGTACCATAGAGGGTCTATACTGAACCAATGGAGTTAAAAACCTTGTCCGTAGTGGGGGATGAACGAAAGCCCCTATGAGAGGTCGGCTCTGCTCAGAGGTATCCATTGGAATCTGGCACCCGTCAGTAAAGCGGGTCCCCTCATTTAGAGGACTCTTTTCTCTTATGGTGGTACCTAGAGTGAGTGAGTGAGGGTAACCAGACAGGGATGATCCCCCTACTCTCTTAGATGAGGGTGCGCAAACTATTACTGTGCTCAGGGAATGACCCTCTGGACACACAAGAGCAACAGATTTATGCACTGCTGTTTCAATACAACAATTTAACCAGTATGTTGTTTCACGTGGCCCACTGTTGTATTCAAAATCTAATACAAGATTTAAACAATGTTTTGTTCTAACTATGTGGCCCACGTACAGAGAAATAGTGATGTATTCTAACATTGTTGTGTTTTGGGCGAAAATGGGCAATTACGTTTGTTTGTACTAATCTAAAATTCACCAAATTTCAAACCTCAAAGTGGCTTAATTCGAAAGAATAATTAACTAATTATAAGGTATTTGCTAAACCTTAAATTGTCGAGAAGACAGATTGTCAAAAATCAATTCTGCGCAGGCTTATAGCATTTTGAAAATTCGACTTCACATAGTGACGTGTTTGTGGGCTAACGTATTTTTCAGTTCACGGTAAAGTTGCATTTGTCGTTTTCGCATACGAGGTATTTTACACTTAGCTTTTAAGTGAAATAAAAATGTTTTTTTTAATTAACAGATAGTCTGAAATTCAAGATTCGCACAATCTCCAAAAGCCCGTTTCTCGAAAATAGGTATTTTGCAAATACGTCACATTGGGACGCGGGCCCGACAGTAGCGGTTCTTTGGAATGACAGTATTGTTTTCAATCACTGAAACCAGGGTTAGTTAATGCTGCGTTGCAACTTATAATAAATAAGCACTTGTTCGTTTTTATGACGACCCAGTATTGTTGCAATTGATCCGTAAAACAATGATAGTTTGGGAATACAAACACTTAACTTTGTTGATTTCATACATCTAAACCAAGGTTGGTGTTTCAATTACATCAACCAGTGTTTGGCTTTAATACATCTAAATTAAGTTATATGTTCAATAAAGTTCTACAGCCAGGTTATGTTCAAATACAACGCTAAAATATGTTTGAAGTTTAATACAAATCTATAAGGATGTGGGGTTTCATTACAACGTAGCCAAAAAAAAAGTTTTCTTTAGAATAACATCGAAGACAGTTTTGTGTTGCACTATACACATCTTAAACAGGTGATGTTTCAATTTTACAAGATTCTAAAACGCAATTTTTTTTAAATGACAGCTGAAAAACGATGACTGTACTTTAATACATAAATAAGAATGTTGTGGTTTCAGGAAAAACCCCATCATCAAATTTAGGTTTTGTGTTAATACAAGATTTAAACAAGTTTTTGTTTCAATACAACCTACACCAGTGTGTTGTGTTTTCAATACCTGAAACTAGTGTTTCATTTAAATACAACGTCGTTTCAATACACACCTAAAACAAGTTTTTTCAATATATCTAAACCAGTGTTGTGTTATCAAACAATCAAACCAGTTTTGGGTTTCCAATCCTCTAAACCAGTGTTGTTTCAATACAAATATATGAACTGAGGGTTTCAGTTAAATACAACGTTGTGTTAAGACAACATTTAACAAGCGGCGTTTGCAAAAAATCTAACCAGTGATGTCGTTTCATACATTAAAACCAGTGTTTGTTTGTCCAATACATCTAAAACCAGTGTTGTGTTTCAAGACACATAAACACTGTTTCAATACAATAGTTATCCAATGTGTTCTTTAATATCAGTGCATACCCCCTTTTAAATAAACAGTGATGTATTTCTAATAACTAAACACTGAAATCTCTTATAAAACGTCAAATGAACTTTACAGATACTTCAGGCCTCATGTACCGGTGTCAATTTACAGCGTCCGTGGAATGAGTAAAGTGTCTAGCCACCCACTGTCTATTGTGTACTCCCTGAAGTGCTGTTATGAATTCATGTTCAGCAGTACCAAGGCCTTCGTCTACAAGTCCAGGTTTTGTAATGTTGCTATGGTAGCTGGACACTCTCTCATGGGGGGGGGGGGGGGACACTCAGTTTCTTTACACCGGTACTGGATGGGCCAGGTACTTTCTCTTGTCCATACCAGGGTGTTTTGAGTCAATCCCACAATGCTCATTTATGGTCATGTGATCACATGAAAATCCTATTCTAACACATAAAAAAAACCCTGATTTAAAACGTCTCATTTAGTCCTTAAAGCGTTAGTACTTAAAGGGATTAAGCAGCGATTTGCTAATCCGAAACATCAAAAGAATACAAAATTCATATTTTTTAATATTTTGTTTCTGTCATGGATATGCGAACATAACCTGCAGTGGTTGGCTGAATCCGTGTATTAAGACAATGGGCAGTACTTTTATCTGATCTGTAATTTCTATACGTGCGTTATCAAAATTACGACTTGGAGATCAAAAAACCTTTCCCACGCTGCATATCACCACAGATTTTCAGCGTGATATTGTTGCACATGATCAATACAGTTTGACCCTCAAACACAAACATTATGTGATCTGTGGTTATTTTGTACTGGTGTAAACCGCAATCACTGTTATTGCAGATCTTTGAGATGCCGTCGCTGTTGTCTATTTGCGGGAGACGGTATGACAATTATCCTCAAATACTTCATTTTTTCACTATTTGGTGGTTTAGTTCTACATTAAAGCAGTATATGGAATTGTACACACTTATCCCGATTTATAAGTTTAAAAAATGCATTTCACATTTTTTCGATTCTCCGCATTATCGCTGCTAATCCCATTTAGGAATTGTTGGCATGATTATGAAATTTTTTGTGGTTCTAATTTTTTGAACACTTTTTATCCCTTTGACTGACGTTGTTTAGTACAGTATTGTAAGGTACCTTGCTATGCATCATGGGATTGATTCCAACACCCTCTGTGTCATACATAACTAAAACAACTGTATTAACAGTAATTAAAATACTTTTTCTCGGTCTCTCCCATATCTTTTATGAATTAGGATAGTTATCCGTTGCCCTTCTACGCTACATGTGCATTCCTGATTCTTGTACAAGCTTCTCTGCTCACGATGGACTTTCCATTTCTGTTGGGGTCTGCAATCGGAACCAACATATGCTAACACAGATAAGTACAGGAGCTACTGTAACTTTTAACAAATGATTACAATAAAATGGCCAGTCACCACATTCAATGAAACACAAATCAGTAATCCTTTTCTCAATTCTAACCCATGGTTACATGAATGACTGTCTTCGGCACTACTTTATAGAGGTGAAAAGTTTATACTTGTTGATGTCACCATGGAAGAAAGAGCCTTCCATGATGTCACAAGCTAAGGGGACCAGTCTTGGTGCGATGTAGTTAGTCTACATACTAATTAGCACTCGTATATTCTTACTGTTTGTAAAATTGTGGTTCTCACTGACGATCAATAGGCCAATTCTTTGAAATGCAGCCAATATAGGTCGTCATTGTTTCGTCACGGCGGATATACCTCAAACCATCCAAGTTTAAATCTAAAGTACATCATAATAGTAGGCATATCCAAATATACCGCAGAAGATTAGTTTCCAGAGTTTTGCATTGGATGACAAATCTCTGGAATTTTGGTAATCGCAGATTTCTCATGTGTTCGCAACTAAAATTACCAAATTTGTTATAAAGTGCCTCCAAACATATGACTTTTGTTTTCTTTCTGAAATACGGTAAACCGAATAGAAAAATGGAGTTAAGCAACGTACGGATCTTGGTTCTGCACAAAGTTATTAGGTCAAAGCTTGCCCAAATAACCTTTCTTTCATGTCTATCCGATCTTAAGGTTTCCCTTGCAGAAGTGGGGCTATACTGGAAGCGATCAGGATACTGGCCTGGTGGTTTGTGGACAGCACCACAACAATGGAACACCTCTTGGTCTGCCCACTGCTGGCGCAACATGCACAAACACGGACCTTAGCCGAATTCAGTGACGCAGCCAGACGTTGTGCCCCTCTTGGCTGGATCATATTTGAGAACCACAGTGTTTTTGGACACGATAAGAGAAGATTTCCTGCATGTTCTTCGTCCTTCTCCTTTTCACATAAAAAAGGTTCATTGAGCACACGCTAAGAAAAATACCAATCTGAATCGGGGAGGTGATAACAACGTAAAATTGCGTGACAATAACAATGGAACAGAATTCCAGATGAAGGACAGAATTGAGGGACATTTTTATATATTCATTTTCAAGAAAATATGCACGTTTTAAACTTGATCACGAGACGGTTCTGTGATTTTTCATTGGTCAAGAAGGACTATACCAATAAGAATATGGGTATTGACGCGATCAGAAAGCGACAGACTCCTAACATACCCGACAATAAACTTTTTTGAACAGACATTCGGGACCGTATCCTTTCCAAGATACATTTTGTAGAAAGGCTGCGTAAAACACGCATACACCGCTTTTTTGACCAATATTATGGTGTAGATTTCCTAGGCGGAACACATACATCGCAAGAAAATGCATTAAGTTGCAGACTGTTAAGAGTAACAGCAGTCAGAGCAAAAGATCGTAGCGTATGGAAGGTCTGACTTTCATCCCTAATCCGAAAAGTCTTTTCTTCTCCTGATTCCCCAGTAGCGGGAAGTTAGAAATGGAGAGGAAGTATTTAAAACAAAAGGCTCCTTTCAGAGCCAACCAAAGACACCAATTGGGGTTTTCTGTAGGCCAAAGATCCCCAGTGCACGTCAAGCTGGAGGAATATCGGTAGGCAACCAGCACAACGACGAAAAGCCATTCGTGAACCACAGTGCTCGAGATGGAGCCACCAAGGTAAGTCTACAGAAATAACAAACCGCTAAACAAGAATGTTCCCGAGGTACGAGGATTTTGTCTATTTTTTTTCGGAGCAATTGAATTTTTCGTACTATCTTGGGGAAAAGCTTTTTTTTTCTACGTAACTAACAGGTTTCTTTTACAAATCTGTTTAAGAAGGATGGGTCAGAAATCGACCTAAACAGTGCTACTGATGAGATCCTTTGAGGATCGAAACAGCTTGTCCTAGCTAGCTAGTTGCATGCTTTTAGTCAAACCAGTAGGTAAGGACACCAACGGAAAACATGTGAGCAGAGTTTTGTCTGGCATAGGTTTTTTCGACGCGGGCGTGTTTTAAGTTGACAAACACGTCATATAGCCTAAGTGCTGAGTAGTTTTTTTAAACATACTCAGTATAGGTCTTTTTTTGGAAGTATGGGATGGTTCTGAATTTCTAAGATTGAATTTAAAAATAACCTCGATCGTATCGTGTCCCTCAACGTCCCACGATAAGCGTATCGTTGCAAACGGGATGCCAGTCCTTATATGTCTATTGTCTAATCGAGATATACAGTTTGCTTCACTTTTAACCAAGGTCTGAGCAACCTTTATTTTTTTTCCTTATAAACTTAAATTCACCTTTGGGAACTTTCCACTCCTTTTGCCAATAACAACAACAACTTTTAGTGTAAAAAATATATAATCTTACGAAAAAACTTCTAGAGTACTTTTAACTGACTGTAATCTAATTTTCTGAAGACCATCTTAAAATAGGTGTGGCCTTTTTTTAATGCTCTTCATTACTTCCTAGAGCTTCTTGATTAACGTTCATCACAATTATATCTGATAAGTTGTTTTTTTGCCAACTGGTGGCGTGTCATAGATGCTAGATTGTGACGTATTGCGATCAGATCACAACCTAAAACATTTTAGATTATAACCAAAAACTTCTAACATAGCTGTTTGGGAACGCGGTATGAAGACAACGCCATAGCTAAATACACGTAAGAAACATACGCGTATATTGCATAGTTTATATTCCTGTAGCATTTTGGCAATCTTTATTCTAAAAATTTAGCGCTAAATAGAATCTTAACTCATTCCCGTCCACCTTGGAGTAGTTTTTTCCGGTCGTATGCTTAGACCAGCATGATCAGACATACACATAAATTGTGCCAATTTTGGTCTTAACTCCTTCGACACTATTAGATTCTTAATATGACTAAAGGTCATTGGTAAAAACTAAGACGAGGCTGGTTTGTACTCATTGAATGTATTTTTTCATGTTGAATCTGAATATGGTCAAAGAATGCATGTATTTTTGACATTTTGAAAAAAAACAAAGATTGACAATGTTTTGAAATCAATGATATAATATTACACCCTTCGTAACTCGGTTAACATGGGAATGTCATGGGGGAAGTTGTATTTTTAATAATATAGAATAGCGCTGGGGGGGTATATAGTTACTACAAACCCAAGTGTTATTCCTTAAATTGACGAATTGTGTATTTCTACTGCGCTACTTTATCACGCCAAAAGACGCAATTTCAAAACAAGTTAATACTCTTCTTTAGGCGTTCAATTCTAGCTCATCGTCTTTAGTAAATTGCTATAAGTAATTTCAGTTGTATGCCACGCCAATAATACTGCTTAGTTATATATAGGTAAATACCTATGACAAACTCCAAAATGTAATCGTTAGAAATCGTTATTAACAACACTTTTCACTTTTATGGCGCAAAATGCATGGCGCTGGCCTTCATGGGCACACATTGCCAAGACTCCACCTCAATCATCCTTGCCTTGACAAAATCTCCCAAGTAGTGATGTAATATCCGGGGCCTTGAGTGGTTGCCCTTTTTGTAAAAATAAACAAAAAAAAATTTTTATAAAAAAACAATATCTGCAGCAAAGGACCCCTGGCCCTAACATCCCTTAACTGCCATTTAATATGCACTTTTGCAAAAAAAATCAACAGAGCGGACTCCTGTGGTTAAGGGAAAATTGGTCCTAGAGCGCTAGCTCACTTTTTTGCGGTTATCCTAGATTTTCCTCTAGGCGACGTTAGGGATATATGGGAATAATGATCCGATTTATCCAGTCAAGTTTGAAATATCGCTAAGATTATGTTTTTAAAAGCGAGATGGGCTATTTTAAAGATTATAGCCGATCCCAACGTTTTATGTTACTCTTTTTGATATATTCAGTGCGGCTTGTTCCAAGAAGTGCCTGGCAGCCATTATGATGGTGAAGATTTTACGATACTCTCAAAATGGCAGATGGTAAGAATATAGAGAACCACCGATTCGCACGGTGATTGCATACTTCATATTCGTTACATTTCAATAGACATCCTAGGTCACTTCTTTTAGTTGCCTGCGAATCCTTCCTGCGAATAGTTATGGCCCAAGTATTAAAACTCTAACTGATACAATTGCCCAGTGTGTAACAGGCAGGCCGACCTATTTCAAGATACCAGAGCGCCCTCCCTAACCTAAATGTTTACAAACATGCTGTTAACGGGGTCTATATTTGAGAGTTGGAAGTTGACGGGCCGTTTGTGCTTGCGCATCACGACGGCATAAACAAACAAATTAAAACTAAACACTTAATTACCCTCACTCTTTTGGTTCTACTTAAAAATAATGTTATCGCTCGGTTTTTACACTACGGTAGTTTAATTTGCTATCGCTTTGAAAGTAGAGAGTTATCGCTTGAATGGATGTAAGGTCTGATGCACAATCATTCAAATTATTGGTGATTATATTTAACCTGAATGCGTACTTCTCTTGAATGCAATATGCAGTCGTCCTCGACCTTCAAGTACCTCAAAATCAAAGCAAAATGTAAATAAACGCCATATAACATCTTCAATCGTGGACTACCGCATTAAATATATTATTATTGAAACACCTTACACGTGAAATAGCCCAGGTGCAGGGCGTTATGAAGGCCCTTTCTATTATTCGGCTCACTGAATATGCTGATATGCCATGGAACAGCTGCATTGGGAAAATTTCCCGCCAAACAGCTGCATCCCGGAGCTGCATGCATGTATAGAATTTTTTTCTAACTCCCGCTTTATCATTGTCATAGCTTAACCATTCATTTGTTGTACACAGACTTCTTCGTGGGTATCTTTCTTCTCTTGGGGACTTCTTATTGTGCTCGCTGGTGTTCATCTCTGCATTCAACGGCGTCAAAATAATTCAGCAAAATAAGTCGGGCCACCTACCGTCTACATCAACGAAGATAGACATCACGGTTCTCTGGTTGGGTGGTTCAGGGAATGTGTGGATGCTATCATGTTTTCATTTACGACGAGTTTGTCTATAGCACTCCAATAAAGTTTTTGGACTATGGAATTTTGCGTGCAATTTCTTGTCAGGTGTATGGTGTTATCATAAGCCAAAGGTTTCGCGTTTGCTATCATAAGCCAAACCAATGACTAGTGGTAGCATTGTTGATCGGGGTGTATAAGATCGCCACCGGAAACCATTTGAGACAAACTCTCCGTAAATAGTAATACGATAGCTGAGGATCATACGTTCCATGAGACTACATTAATTTGTCTTAATTTTGTTGTGTATTGTAACACAGGGAGCATCATGGGTATCGTTTGCCTGCTGGTGCTTACTGCTTGTGATGGGTGTTTTCATGCTGTGCAAGGATCGTCAGTATGCAAAAATGGGATCCAGTGTGCCAACATAACTTGGTCTGGAGTCTTCCAGTATACATTGACAGTCAAAATAGGTAGGGCCAATCATTTTTGCGCACCCGTTTTCCTCTAGTCGACACTTTTATCGGATTCGCGATGATTTCTTCACTTTCAGAAATATTACATGTTGATCCGTTATGTAAAAAAAACCCAGTTCTTATGATATGAAATTTGAAGTGATATATTTGCCATTTGTGTACCGTTGTTCTTTGGTCATCTTACAAAAAAGATATATTTTGTGATGCATCGTCTTTTCCCGGCCGCCTTCTTATTTTCTGAACCTATTGATCTAAGTATATCTGGCTAATCCTAATTAAGTGCAGATTCGGTTGTCTTGGCAAGAAATTAGAAATTTGGTAATTTCTGTCTGTAAACGGACAGATATTACAACGCGGTTACACGAACATTTGCTAGTAGCATGAAAACATACCATCAGCTGATCAATTTATGGAAATATTTTTTTTCCGATAAGTATTATGTTGAACGATAAACAAAAAGAGGACGCGAGGATTATAAAATGCCCCTACTCTGAAAATGTCATTTTAAAAACGAGGGTTTTGGGCAATAATTCTAATTTCTTTATTTTATCGAACCTGGAAGACCTGAAAAACGTCAACAAAAGAGCTCAGTTGTATAGTTTGGCAAATCAGTAATGTAGCGAAAAATGATTGGTCCTCCTGTTGAGCTTTAAAAAAAAAAATAAAAAAGCTAGCCAATATATGTAGTAAAATAAGTGTAAATATGTTTCCCTTTATTGTACATTAACACTACAGGGAGCCTCGTGGTTTTCGTTCGTGTGTTGGTGCGCTCTGGTCACTTTGGCTGTTCTTAACTTCGTCTTTGAGCAAAAGTATGCCAAGATGGGATCCAGTGCTTCATAGAAATCTAATCATACTTTGTTTGACTTGGAGTTCGAAGGTGACGTAACTGTTTAATTGAAGAGCGTGTTGGTAGCATCTCATACGAAGGCATAATGGTTGCGAAAATGGGTACGCCAGAAACAAACAAAAAAAAAAGCTGGGACGTCACCTTTCAACTTGAAACAAACGATATAGTTGCGATTTCTTGGGCACAGTTCGGTGACCTGTTTAAAACGAGGACTTAATTTTTTCCCAGAATGCATTGTAAACAGCTTTATGACATCACACCCAAAGCAAAGTACGCATGCGTTCATAAATTTCGAACCCAAAAGTGACACGTACTTGAAAACACACGGTGGTAATGTTTCACATAAATTAAAATGACATAGATATGTAAAGAATAGCAACGAAACGGGATAGTAACGCGAGGGGCCCATGTGGACGGGCAAATGGACGGCAAAAGAAGTTGGAATTTGTGATCGTTACCCTACCACCGTTGCCGTCTGTCTGATGAAATCCGCCATCTCGATTTGAGACTCATTCGTGCAGTATATTGGTATTAATGTGATGTCATCAAACATATTTACATGCATTTTGGAATTCCGCTAGTCCTCAATACGTTGCCATTGAGGGACTTAATTCTAAGCACGATATTAATTATGCTAAAGTGTTACACTGTTGAAAGTTACACTCTAAATGTAAACCAGTGAAAAATTTTTCCTCCCCAAATGAATGAAACTCTTGTAAAGCACTCAAAATGAGTGCAGTACAAACCACTCATTTGGATTTTTTTATAAGAGTTTTCACTCTTTTGGGGAGTGGGCAATTTGCACTCTTTACATTTAGAGAGTAAGGCACACATGTTATTGAGTGACTGACCTGTGTCCGATGAACTAGAATGCGTCAAATTTATGTAATACCCTGAAAATGTTCTCGAAAACCCAGTTCTATTTAAGGCCTATTACCTGTACTGACAAAAAGGTCAGAATTAGTTTTGGATCAGTTCCTGTTCTGTTACTTACGAAGATTTTAAACAGTATCTTTAGATTCTACTCTCAGTGCATTTAAAAGAGGTAAAAACAACAAGCAGCAGTTCGTTTTCTGATATGAAAAATGTGCAATTGTTGATAAAAATAAAGTCGATTTTGGTTTGGATTAATAAGAATAAAACTAATCTATATAAAAATTTTCCTAAATTTCTTTTGTCCAATATTGAGATAAAATCTAGGATTCGATGTAGATATAGACGTTCATCATTATGTATTGATAAAGGATGAGACCATTTGTTAAGGACAGTCTATGTGGTAATATGAATTTGAATACCAGACAGAAGATTGTGCGTTTACACAAATCATGCGTGCGTTACCATTTCTGTCGATCCATGTATAGCGAAAGGAAGGAACGAGGCCCGGTCTAAACGGAGATAGCGTAAGAATGGCGCCATAGCTGGGCTCCTAGACGACAACGGAGTAAGGTGTGAAACTAATGTTGCGTTGAACAGTAAACCTGCCACGAGTGCCAGATCAAGTTGTAGGGGGACTATGGAGTCCGGGGCGAACCATATTTCCTGCCCACCGGATTTGACTCTCGGTTTCTACAACGAAACGCTACCAGCCATTTTCAGCTGCCTGGTGAGCAAAGATGACTTCGTCCTGAAAGTCGTCACTATAGTCGGTTTTTAACGTACACGTGTGTCCTATTTTCGCTTGTTTAGCATAAGTATTATGACCAACAAAAAGAAAAAAGAAAAATTTCCATTCCCCTTTTATGATGGTATTGACAATTTTGTAAAGCATGTGAACAAGGAATTGCTTGTAGAATGTTCAAACATATATGTGCTTTATATTTTTTAATTTTAACATCACGTTTAACGAATTAAGTAATGGCAATACAATGTTTAAATCTATTCAGTGCGGCGCGGTGTTGTAGGGGTTAAAGTCATGAATGGTTTAAATGAACAGTATTATCCAATGATATCGGCGTCTATATTAAAGCGAGTAAACCGAGGTGACTGTGTGTTATTGTAATTATTGAGCAGCTCCGTATTTGGTTAGATTCAATCGTAATGGATTTGAAGAATCCTATGGTGTTCTTTGAATATTGTAAGGCCCAAATATATGCTACCAATTATTAAAATTGTAAGTAAATTTCAGGGATTTTAAAATATAATGCCTTGGGATTTTAGTTAGGGACCAATCAAATGGATTTAAAATTAAAGCCTATTTTTACTTAGATTCAATAGTAATGAGATGTGAATCAAATCTAACGATTTAGTGTTAATGCAATACAGGATTTAGAAAGAAAAAGAAAAGACAGAAAAAAAAGAAAGAAATACAAACCGAAATGTGCGTTGAATCATAGTGCCTTTAAATTCAAAGGGACTGCAAAATGTATTCTAGCTTTATTATATTTAAGTATATGCAAAAAACAAATCAAACGGTTTTGCATCTCCATGATTGGATAATTTCTTAATACGAGAACAGGTTGACTAGTATTTTTAGACGAATATAACGTGGTTAGACTCACATAGGCCTTAAGATAAGGTGACACAGGTATTTGGCATGGCCTTAACCCAAAGGAAATGCAAATTAATACACACTATTATCACTTGGGCATTATAGGTCTCACAGTATAGCCCCTAAGGTTGAAACTTAAAATCACAAGTAAGCATTATGATTCATCTAAATAAGTCCATTGGCCATCTCTAGTTTTAATGACGAGGGCACAACAAGGAATTGAGGCATAATCCCCTATTATTATTCTGATAAGTTTCTAAAATTTTACAAATATACTTCCTACAAAAACAATCTTCGATCATAAACGCCCTGTAAAACATCTGAGGCTGATTTAAAGAACCAAGCAGGGACTAATTACTAATCTTCGGATGATTTGGATAGGTCACAATTTTTATGGATCCCGTATCAGCAATTAAGCCTTTGTATTTTAAAATCATACTCATGTGGTAACTTTAAAAATAATTTGCGGCCCCAAAGATCAAAGCAAGACACGATATTAATGTGATGATCACATTACAGGACGGCCAACCTGAGCGAAGATAAATATAAACATTAATTGCGCTCAGGGGAAACTGACGTAATAGATGATATTGAACCCAATTCCAGTATAATCTATATTTTTAACGTCGGATTGGGGATAATTTTAAAAATCAAACTAACATAATAAGAGACATGTGTTCCAACAAGTTGTCCGAAAGACGAGTGGAAAAATTCACATAGGACATATCAACCGGATGCGTATGTTACATACAGATATATGGAGAGATCCCTCCCATTTTCATCTTATGTGCCCAACGCCGTGACGATTTGCCGGTCACTGTCATAGTGCGATGACCAAGTAGTTCTCAGACGTTCCCATGTGGAAGCTTACCATGCCAAAAAACAGGGGTGTCCCCCTTTAAAACATTTAAACTAATGACAAACAGGGACATTTGGCGGCTGGTGAACAGCATCTCGGCTGCGGCCGTTAGATGATGATAGATTAGTATTTACATGTAGGCCTTAAAATCACGTTGCGTAGTATACAAATCTCGGTTCTAGCTTACATGTTAATTATCGTAGAAATGTTAATGTCATATTCAGGGAACACAAACTAATGTAAGATAAAATATTAACTTTCCAAGGTATTGTAAGTCGTAGTTAGAAGTTTGATTAACTCAATCATATTTTCTTGGAATGACTTACATTATATGTTATTAATCACACTTAATATTTTTATATCAAAAAAGTAAAAAGTGAGAAAAACCGAATAGTGTCAGTGTTAAGACAAAATTTTTATGAATGGACTTAGAAGACAACACTGCGGAAATGAGGTCACCAAAGCACGTTTTTGGGGGAAAAAATTGCTTTAAGTTATGTAACATTTTAACTATGGGAGTGCCAATAGCACAATGTTTTATAAGTAATTTTAATTTAGGAAGAACATTGAAAATCAAGTGTATAAACACTAACAACAAATGAAGGACTTATGAACAAATGATGAATGTAGATTGGAGGTTTAAGACAGGTTTTGTACATGAACGTGAAAAATTGTTAAATGAATTTTACGTAAGAATTAATATTGTACAGTATCACAGACAAAAAAATATATTAGTTATATTTGAAAATCCATGTTCCCATAGTTGTTGTAGAAAAACATCAATAATAAAAAAAAGACCACGTTTAATATTACTGAGTGTTTATTTTGTTTCATATTATAAAGGAATCACATATTATCTTTGGCAAATAGACCCGATTAGGGCTCAAACAGAAACATCGAATGAATTACGAGAGTATTTCTACAGAAAATGCTAACTTAGGCATGCTGTTTCCCATTAGTCTCCCCACCGGAAGAAAACCACAATAGCATACCGACTTAGTAAAACCAGCTAAGTCACCAGACATTTGTTAGTTATGAAGTACTAAGTACTAATTCATAAGTGCATCTGAAAATCCCACACAAGAAGTTAACATCTAAAAGTAGTGGGAAAATCGCTTATGAATGCATGTGAACATCGCCTCAATTTGCTAACCAAGTGCCATTTATATTTGTCAAACAAACCAGTGACAAATGACTTTGAATTCAAAGATAGAGTAACACCATGCTAACACTGTGTCAGGATTAAAAGGAAATAACCAACAATTTGCCAGGGCTTATCATCATGTTGGGATTGGGGTGAGATCTGACAATCATTCCGGGGAGGTCAAATTATGCCCAAGTAACACAGACAATATAAATCTGGCGTTTTCCTTCACAAGAAACAGCAAAAAAAGTAGCCACAGATACCAAGATTAAGTCTAAGGCTCTTACCAATTGCAGTTAGTTGGGGTAGACTTGCAGGAAGGCACCAACATGCCAGATTTGTCAATTCTCCTCATCCATAAGCGTGAGGTGGGAAGTCTGCTCATAAAAGTCATCACTTTACAACAGATGCATAAAGTTCTATAAACACCTCGGGCGTTAGGATACAGCCACACCTTCTTGCCTATAACCATCCGTGTTGAAATAATTTTACCTCTCGGAACAACCCCAGCAAACTCAAGAAAATTCAGAGCGACGCTTAAAGCAATATTAGCACATTTTTTGACGAGCGCCCCCATTTTTTTAAATAAAATTTGGAGATTTTACACGATTGCTTGGTAACTGGCTAGTAAAACTATACTGTGAAGGATTAAGCTCGAAAATGTCTGTGTCATAAATGAAGTGAAAGTTTGTACTAGATAAATTACTTATCGGGGATCCCCGATAATAAGGAAAAATGGATACGGACTTCCCATGGAAAATAGCCGTGGAAAAGCGCCATGATACGTGTCTACGCTCTCCATTAGTTGTTTTGAATAGTTCAGGCAAGCCACGTTCGATTATTTCTCGAGGTGGCAATATTTCATAAACTAGCATTTCCAGCTTGCCGTTAAGTCCAATCTGGATCCACACAATTCTAATTGCAAAATCGCTTATGTGGTGATAAAGTACGCATTTTTAGCAATTTCGTTCGCAGGTATAGTTTCCTAGACAATTACCAACGTAACTGTGCAAAAATGATCAAATTTTGAAAATTGGGGGGGCGCTCTTCAAAAATGTGCTAATATGCTTTAAGAAAATTCTCTTTTGTCTGCACCCCATGGCGTCATGGGATTGTTTTATACTTGTTGCCATGTACCCGGATTTTTTTTTTTTTTTTTTTTGGGGGGAAGATCAAATAAGACCCATTGTAGGCAAGGATAATACGGTGAATATTAGATCAATATAGGTAAGGACAAAAAAGGCGGATAGACAAGTACGTAAGAACAGGCGGTAGAAAAGACCAATGTAGGCAAGGACATAACACATGCTGAAAGAAGGAATAAGACCAATATAGGCAAGGACAGGAAGGTGGAATAATACCCAATGTAGGCAAGGCCAGGAAGGTGGAATAAGACCAATGAAGGCAAGGACAAAAGTGGGGGAATAAGGCCAAGGTAGGCGAGGACAAGAAAGTGGAATAAGACCAATGGAATCCAAAGACAAAGCCAGTGCATTGGTACCTAGAATTAAAAAACCGTGGTTATTCGCCAGAAACCAATGGGCTTATGACAGATATGGAAGTTGGATTAAGATATAATGATTCAATTTATTCAGAAAAATAACTACAATATGGTAAGACCGCCCATAGAACAAAAACCAATAGGAATATTGATAAAAGTACCCTATTGCATCAGAAATCAAGTAAACATAACATAAGGGGATTTTACCGTGAGTACAGGGTGCAACAAAAAAAAGCATCAATCATAGTGTATATTAGTCGGGACGAGTACGTGTGAACTATAAATTTATAAGAAAATAAGGGATGGTCTGATATAGGGACCTTGATGAGGGTGTGTTTTCATTGTAACAAGTCAAAAATACTAAAATAATTACCATCATTACAGTCACACAACACAAAATAGTCAGGGAGAACCTTGCATGTGACCGCCTATAAGTTGAGTATGGACACACATTTTTGCTGAAATGAAAAAGGTAGAGTAGGGTGTGTTTGTAGAATTAAGAATATGCCGGGTGACAACCCTGGGCATACGTGAGCCATTGTGAGTAAATCCCAAGATGGAGTCCATAAATATATTATCTATTCAACCTATATATCCAAACTCTAGGAGTACTAGAATTATCTATAGGATCCAATGAAAAAAGTGGTAGGGCACTGTAACATTAAAGTCATACTTCAATCAAAAAATGGAAGCCAAATCCAATATTTTACCCAAATAGGCCAGATAACAGCAAAATACCTGCGATTAAAAAATAGACGAGAAGTACTTAGGTTATGTGAGCTAGACCAACAATAATAAATGTATTCTGAACTTTTCAAAATTGTTAAACATGACGTCATCAATATGGCAGCCAAAACGGAACATCTTCAAAAAATACTTGGCACAAATTTATAAGTATTCCAGCCTTCAAATCGAAATCATGTGTCAATGGACATTAGAACTGTACCTTTGATCCTAACAATGTACAAACATACATTTCAATTTGTTTTTTTAAATGCGCCAAAATCGAAAAATAAGAACATCTATGGTGCAAAGTTGTCAACAAATACCATAGGAATTAATTTTTTCCACATATATTTCACTCAATTTTCTAATTTTACCCATTTTTATTTATCGGATTACCTGTATCCACTTGGTTATGATCATAGGTACATTTGTACATTTGTTCATTGACACAATATTATACTGAAGGTATTATTTAGACATTTGTCAAGTATTTTTGAAGATATTCACGTTTTTGGCTGCCATATTGAAGTGACTGTCATGTTAACAACTTTAAAAGTAATCAGAAATACATTTATTGTGTCTTAACAAATAATCTAAGTGCTTCATGTTTATTTTTTATTGCAGTTTTGCTGTTATGGTATTTTTAAAATTATTAGATTGGCTTCCATTTGATTTGGAGTATGACTCAATGTACAAGTGCCATGCATTTGTTAATTGGGTCCTATAGTATATCTAGTAACTCCATATTTGATAATATAGGCTGAATAGATAATTATCATTTATGTCGACGCCATCTTGAATTTCTCAAAATGGCCAAGGATGCCCAGGTGGCACCGGCATATTCTTATTCTACACAACCCTTAATCTATCTTTTCAGCAGAAAAAGGGTGTCCATACTCAATTTTAAGGTCCAGGCCATATTTGGACCAAGGCTACTGACTACAAAGAAAAACAAATGGGCCATCACCAATCCATCATTCGCCTGCAAATCAGGCGACCACAATTCCACCCTCCCTCCACGGCGTCATTAGCATTATAGCCGTTGACTTTTTAACTCATGTTGGTCATGTCCACCACGAGACACGGACGTATTTGAAGAGCATGTTCGTTTTTTTTGCCGTTCGGGTTTTCCCCTGCCATGAGTTGGTACAAACAGTGGCAGATTCTTTATCATGCTTTTCATTAGGCAAGCGCATTTATTCCAAGAATTTTCAGTTTGACAAATCCTGGACTCAAAAGGGGTAACAGTCCCTGTCCTATTATGGATGGTGGCCTTTGGTAACTTTGTCTACTTCGTTGGATGTTCAGCCTAATACGGTAGCAGGATGTACTAACTGAGTTGATTTTATTGTCCATGCCTTTTGGAGAGAATCCATGACTCTCCGGCAAAACTGTGCCACAGGTAGTGTTAAAACATGGTTCATTTTGGAGAACTGGGTATGTAAGGCTTTTTCAAAAGAGTGTTCTAATCATTTCCAGAGGCTGTCCAAGCAAAAGATCACTTGTATAAGAGGAGGTGAGGTTTAGAACGATGGTCATGTATCTGTTATATCTTGGGTACACTTATAATAAGACTTACATCTACGCTGTATCTTCTGGCATCAGAGACTAAGACTGGGCCCTTCAAAGAAGACTCAAGGAGGGCGATAACCGTTTAGATTTGGACTGGATATCTTCTGGCGAAGACAAGTCCTAACTCCCGATCTGGCCCCGAAGCATTTCCTCAAAAGATATTTGACAATTATTATAAAGAGAAGATGACAGTGTGTCTCCCTTGATAACCCCGGTGTTACCAACAAATCGAAGGGTTCAGAAATACTTCCGTCAACCATAACTGAGCGTTGTTTAATTTGTAGAGTACCTGTAAGGCGCTGACCAATGTCTTAGGAAATGCCATAATGTCGCAGGTCTGGAGTCAAAGTCCTTCTGAAGTCAACGAAGTGACGTCAAGGGTGTTGTGTATTCTTTAAAGGTGCTTGTTCCGATTTTGTGTATTGTGTTCTTATACTGGCACCTTGCCACATAAACCTATCAAGTAACGTGGGAACCAAACTTGCGGTTTTGATGGTAGACGTAATACTGCATGTTGCAAAACCCTATTCACTGCTGTGCTATATTGGGTGGTAAAACACTAAAACGAAACGGGGCGTTTTTTTTGTTTAATCTTGGGAAGAAATTGGATTTGAAGGGCTCAATTTCCGGACGACAAGGAGAAAATACGGCCTTTCATCTGATAATCAAAATCGATACTACTTCTACTTACTTCCGGGTAAATAGGTGGTCCAAAGACGATCGAACACGCACCTATTTAAGCCGTCCATAATTTTTCCATGATGGATTGCTTGTGTACAGCTGCGTCCTGGTCTGAAACCAGAGGTTCGTTCCCGAACTCAGGCGTATTCTAAGGTGCATACTATGTTCCTGTGCATGACTGGGACCATGAATCCAAAGCACTTGTGTAAACTGGTATACAACGGTCTACTATGTAGATAGGACATATGCATGAGTCAGTACACTAGGGTTACACTCGAGGTTTTGGGGAACAGGGCCCTCCTGGTTGCGCCGCAGCACGGGGTCTACATTTGGCCGGATTCAGGTTTTTCAAGTCTTCAATTTCTGCAATTTTAATTCATCATATATAATGTCAGGAATGTTACCAACAACGAACAACGGATATTGAAAATTGGACTTATCAAATGATATCATAATATGACTAAGGGAAATGAGATATGCTAGGACCACCACTACGCAACCCCTGGGCTTATAAGGAGTGTTGGCCCGTACTTAAAAAAGTGATTATGATCAAACACGGAAAATAGTAAACTAACATTTTTAAAAAACGCATAAAAAAACAATATCGGTCATGGATCATGACTGGAAAGGTAGTGGTTAAATAAGGGGGAGGGGAGGGGAGGTTAAAACGGATCTTTTCGTAGACTTTGGCAACTATCAATGGATATCAGTGATATCCCGATAGTTGGTCATCTGAGAAAGGTCACCTTTCCGTTGACAATTGGATAATGATATGGTGGTCATGACGTGGCGGGGCAGTGGTGAAAACACTTTTGAACATAAGGCATGATGACCAAGGTTTATAGTTTGTGCGGACTAGATAAATAGCCGCCTGTTCCAGTGATTTATATATAGTACTCTGCAGCATGAGGTGAAAACGAGCCTTATATTTCTACCAACCAGTGCCCTAATATGAACAATTACACTTAAGTGACCAGGGGTTTTCACTCCGTTGGTGCCCAAGGGGGGGGGGGGGGGTCCATGGACCCCCCCCTAAGGAAATCCACTTTCCCAAGGGAATTTTTGCACGAAATTTTCAACAGGTGAGGGTCATAAGACAACCCCTCATCAGCAACAAAAAATGAAATTTGTTATTTTGGCTTCAATCTTTAGGGGCAAACACATTGTTTCCAAAACCCGCGAAAATTGGGAAAACAGACGGAAAATTCAAATGAGCTTTGCGCTTACCCAAAATCTTTTGAAAACTTCTTTTATGTTGATACTATTCTAGAAGACCCACATTACATATATTTACCACAAACTAGGCAGTTTTAGAGGGATCCTGTATTTTTTACGGATGTTGCAAAATACCACGTCATTTTCCCATAGAGTTTGTACGTCACGGTTGGCATCATCCATGATGAAATTGTTCTGTTTCAGGACATAAAGGGTTAATTTTTTTTAATGTTTACTAATAATGGTTACTTACATGATGTGTGAACTATATCCGCAAAAAAAAATTTGCTTTGGTTCTTGGTTTCTTATTCTTATTTTTAAAAATATTCTGACATGACTTCGTTAGTGCCCAAGGGGGGGGGGGTTCATGGACCCCCACTAATTAACTCATTAACGGCTGGCCGATTTTAATTATTTTGGTATGAAAAGAAGCCGCATAAAATTCAGAAATTACAAAAAATTTCGGATCAAAAATCCCACCCACCGTAAATCTGCCAGCGCGAAAACAATTTTGGGGATCCATAGGAACTCCCCCCTTGGTCACTTAAGTGTTTAATTTTTTCAATCATAGCTAAATCGATCATTGGGGGTTGTTTAGTTTCACGACAATCCTGATGACAAATTAAAAAATGAGGGCATTTTGCATAAACCAACATTTTCCAAATTGGCTCCATTTTCAAGGTAATAGCACTACTAATGGTGACTTAGTGTCGGTCGAAATGTATGTTGTCAGGGTGACGGGGTTCAATATACAATTGCCAGAATTGTCCTGATTCATGATAATTTATATACCGCTATTTCAAGATGGCCGACGTCTCATTAAGAACACCGTATATTTTCCTATTATTAACCTATGAAGATGGTTTTGGTTGTCAAATAAGTGTTTTCTGGGTCAAGGAGTTTGATGAAACTCGTATCAAAACTGAAAGATGAATACAAAGTGATGTTTTTCATAATGTCACTGTTTTCCAAGATAGCCCAATATTTTAATACAAGTACACAATATTGCTAGAGTTACTGCAATGTGTCAGCTGAATGTGGCAAAGTTATATATTAACCAAATGCTTGATAATTAACACACCAACAAAATCCCCTCAGTAACCTCCTCCTTAGAACTTCTTAATCTGCGCTTTAGGGTCCCTATGAACGGAAACCCCACAACATTGACTACCAACAGTGTACACTTGACCAGGATCATTCAAGCGTTTGAAATTCGCGGCCTTTTTACTCTTGACAAAATCTGCAAGACAATAAATAGATTCTATTCAATGTATCATGCGTCAACATCAAAATTGCCATGCAATTGCAGATATATGTTTGGGGTGAATACATAAGAGTGGTCAAGGTGTCACATTTTTGGTGTCGCATTGGTGATCCATGAATAAAATGATTCACGACTCACCTGACAGTTTTGAGAATGCTGTTGAATCCTTGACCTAAAATATACAGTTTGGTCACAAAATTCGTCATCCTAGTGCTGTATAGGATGAGTATAAAGGATTTTTTTGCCTTTTATATGTGACCATTTTGGAAAATAGTGGCGTATGAACTTCCATTGCTTTTATATTTATCTGAGAGTTTTGTAAATAGCTTTATTAACGCTTGCCCAGAAATATTTATTTTCACACACATCATCTCTAGGCTATATAATAAGAGATGTCTGGTAAGTGTCAATAAGATGTCAGCCATCTTGGGAAAATGTCATACACATGCAACATTTCATAGTTTTGGGAATAGGTTTACTGAACTCCTTGACCAAGAAAAAACATTTTTCTGACCAAAACTGTCTTCTTAGGTATTTTGCCTTTTAAGATGGCTGCCACTTTGGAAAATGGCGTCGTATGCAAATTGCCACCACTTTTAGTTTTGTCAACATCTGTTTTCATGAACTCGCATCCCTACGGTTAATTCTATCTATGATGACAAATGTTATTATTCCGGCCCCGGTACCCCTCTCCTAACTGGTTTGCTGCTCGCATCAACTATGAAGTCTGGAAATTATAGTCTTCAGGACCATGAAAAGGGAAATATTGTTAGTTGGATATTCGTCACTATGACTAATAAATAATCCGAGAGTCTATTACTATGCCAGTCTTACATCAATATTCTGATGGACATGAATACAAAATTCAACAAAGTTGACAGTGGCATGTTTTCGAAAAGAAAATGCAACAATTTTCCTGTTATTTCTTGATTCAGCACGTTGAATGCTGCGCTTTTAGTTGTTTTCGGCATTCATCGGATACTTTTTCGTTGTTAAATAAAGAACATTGTCCGTTTTGATAATTATGTAAATTAGCCATGATAACAGCACAAACCTTAGCAACTTAACAAAATGAAATTAAAAAAAAAATATAGACCACTAGTACTCGAATCTGTACCAGTTAGGGAGTGTTTTCAATTATTTTACGCCAGGGGTGGGGGGATGGAGGAAATCAAGGGGGGGACATGAAATTTTTTTTAAACCTGGAGGGGGGACACAATTTTTTTTCTGACAGAGATGGGGGGGGGGGGGAAAACCCCGCGGAATTTTTGTTAAAGCCATCATGAAAAAAATGAAACTATTTTTATGAAACCGAGTACAAATTTGTTTTTTACCATTTGAATAAGAGTGATCTCATAAAATAAAATTGTTAAAGAAGGATTATGGTTAAAGGAGGCCTATCAAAGAAAGATGCTAGCTATCTAGACTATGAAAAGGTGGCTAAATTTGTAGGTAAATCTTTTAATACAAGTTTATAATTTAATTTTATAATTTATGACGAAATTTCATATAAATATAGTGTGTGCATATATATAAGCTGCCCCACTACCCCAAATTTTGAATGGCATTGATTAACTTTCACAGTATAAATTGTATGACGTCTCGTGGACGCCCTAGGTCGATCTACTTTCCAACCCAATAATAGCCTTGTGCACAGTGATCTGAATTTTATATAATAGAACAGATTTTAATGATCTTTACTTGATATGGTTCAAGAATTTGGTATGTCCAAAACATCATTATATATGTAGTAAAATTACACAATAATGTTTTCCGAAGTCCATCGTAAGGAAAACTAGTTTAGCGCCTGTCGAAAAGAGGCACTTCGCGTCCTTGTGTTGCTCGTTAAGCTCCATTGATCACCGATGTGTGTTATGCTAAATAGGCATCCTCAATGCGCCTTCCTCCAATCATCGCTCACTTTTTCAGGCCTCAGCATCCAATCGAATCATTGCATGCCCTTGTCCGTTGTATGGGCTTCGTGTCTGGCGGTCACAACTCATCAGTGCTTCACGTGTGTAGGATGGTTTCTCCTTTCTCATAATCTTCCGTATAAATTATTTTTTAAAAAAATAATGTTATGCCAGCTTTATTTATAAGGGTCTCATTTCTAAGAGTTTATAGTCGATCCAAACTCTTATGCCCGTCTCTTTATAGTTTTGGGCTGCGACATTTTTATAGGATAGGGTGCTTCACCTCAAGTGTATTCGGTAGTATACCGGTAAGCCGATCACTATTGGATTTGGCTCCGCGTCCAGGTTAAATTTATGACTGAGTACAAAACGGTAGTGTTTGCCATACATTGGCAAACTTTTCATGAAAAGCATGGTGTATGGCCTTTAGTATCGTTTTTATGAGTTTTAAATTCACTCACATTCAGTCATCATCGTCTGATTCCGATTCCCTGACGCTGTCCTCCGTCAGCTTGATTAGGGTTTTGATTTATG